>JBCJKH010029459.1:0-21230 GCA_039877255.1 Loriculus beryllinus | reverse complement strand
CCCTCCAGCGTATCCACCCAACCACACAGCTTGGTGTCATCACAAACTTGCTGAGGGTGCACTCAATCCCACTGTCCGTGTCAGCAACAAAGATATTGAACAAGACTGATCCCAACACAGATCCCTGAGGGACATCCCTTATTACTAGTTGTCATGGTTTAAGCACAGCCGGTAGCTCAGTTCCACGCAGCTGTTCATTCACTCCCCTTCCTTCCTCCCTCCACTCCCAGAGGGGTGGGGAGGAGAATTGAAAGAATGCAAGTCCCACGGGCTGAGAGAAGAACAGTCCAGTAACTAAGGCATAACACAAACCACTACTGCTACCACCGATAATAATAAGGGAAATAATGAGGGAAGAGAATACAAACTTTCACACTCGCCGATCGATACCCAGCCCGACCTGAGCAGTGATCTAGCCCTTTATATACTTGACATGATGTGCTGTGGTATGGAATACCTCTTTGGTATTCCTTACTTTTAAGAATATAGACTTTACTTAGCAGGTTCCTGAAGAAGCCAAAGTCTGATCTCTTGAAGTGCAGGGCAGTGAGTCTGCTGCACGCTCTTCTCACTGTCCTGAGGATCTCGAACTAGACCATCTCATGACTGCTGCAACCAAGGCTACCCTGGAGTGTCACATTTCCAACCATCTCTTCCTTGCTGGTGAGCACGAGTTCGAGCAAGGCACCTCTCCTTGTCGGCTCCTCTATTACTTGGAAAAGGATGTTGTCTTCCACACAATCGAGAAACCTCCTGGATAGCTTGTGCTGGGCTGTACCATCCCTCTAACAGATATCAAGGTGGTTGAAGTCCCCCATAAGAACAATGGCCTGCGAACATGAGGCTGCTCCTATCTGTCTATAGAGTGTTTGATCCACAGAGTCCTCTTGATCAGGCAGTCTGTAGCAGATCCCCACAGTAATGTCTCCCATTGCTGTTATTCCTTTAACTCTGACCCACAAACTCTCTGTTGACTGATCACCTGTCCCCAGAGTTCCATACTCTCCAGCCTATCCCTAACATAAATAGTAATTCCTCCTCCCCACCTGCTTGGCCTGTCTTTTCTAAAGAGCCTGTAACCTTCCATTCCAGCACTCCAGTCATAGGAGCCATCCCACTATGTTTCTGTGATGCCTATTGTATCATACCCCCATAAATGTGCACACATCTCTAATTCCTCTTGTTTGTTTCCCATGCTATGGGTGTTTGTATAGATGTTTGATAACCTTTAAAAAGCAGGAGTCTTTTAGGAAACTCTCCATGTGATTTGCTCTCCATAGAAGAGTATAATAAAATGTGTTCCCTATAGGAGACATTCTCATTGTTTTTGTTAAGGGGCACTAGGTTATAGTTTAGTCTGCTAGGTCCCTAAGCAATCTAATGTATGTTACAGAAATAAACTTAAAATCTAAATATAGTAAAATTTTCTACACTGTTTTTAAAACTGACTTTGATGGTGCTTTTTCATACGTCTTGCATGAGGTGAACAACAAATTCATATAACAAACAATTTCTTGTTCAATGAGTTTTCTGATTTTCTGAAACTTTCTAATTTCAAATTTTTTAAGCTAGATTTTAAAAGGTTAAAATGTCTTTTCCTGATTCCCTGGAGGCAGCTGAAAGGACTCTGTATGTGGTTTCATCATTCATAGGTAGCATTGCACTTGCGTACACTAATAACTTTTTCTTAGTTATTTTTATTTCAATTATTACCTACTGCAAGCACAGGAGTCTGTTAAAGCTGTGAACTTTAAATGTAGCTATAGAGACACAATATGTAGAATAGGGAAAGCACATAAAATTTATTATAAATCATATATAACAGTGCATCCATGCAAATATATGTGTGTGGCATATGGTTGACAGAAAAGCAAAAAGGAATTACTAAGTTAATTACCAAAGTCAATAGGGATTTTCAGTAACTGAAAGCCCTCAGAGTGCCTCAGATGACAATTTCTAATCTATTTCATAAACAAACAAGATAGTTACATTTTTCTGGTCAAAATTATTCTTTTTTAAGAAAAAAACCAAACAAAACCCCAACAAACAAACAAACAAAAAAACCCCAACCCTCTGTTCACCATTTAATGAAAGTCAGAGTGTACAAAAAACTCATTAGGAAGCAATTTTCCCTTGGGTTCTCTTGAGTTATATGCAATCCACAATCTTTTAAACTAGCTAGAATTCAAGTTATATTAGAAACTGTAAAGGAAAAGGTAGATTTCATAAGGTAGACCTTGATTTCTCTGTTTTTAATGGAGTATGTTTGAAAAGTAGCAAATTGAGGCTTTTATTCCCTTTAATAACTTTTATTTGCAAGCAGTGATGTGACTGGGTGACATAAACAAACAAGATTTACTTACACAAGTATTTAAACACAGCTAACAAATGAAGAGTAAAGAGGCAAAGCAGAATAACAGATAAACAAGAAAAATACATTTTTAACCTAGCAGTAAATTGGCAATTATGGATAAGATACACATATCACTGTTTCATTTTTATTGTTCCCTCTTGAAGCTGAAAGACATACAGAACTGAGCTAAAGACAAAACTCTTGGCAGTGTTTAACTCAGCTTCTGAAAATATAATTGTTCATCTCCCAGTCTCATTCCCAAATTATGAAGAAAGTCTTTATCAAAAAGACAGATACTTCTGGCAAGCTGTCAGCCACCAGTGAAGTTCTTTGTCTTTGAAAACAAACAGCAGAACATACAGAAGACCTGGCTGCAGCTGCAAGAAAAAGACCAAAAAAATGAGGGATGGAGGTGATACCAGTTTTCAGCTCCAGACAGCAGCAAAACTGAAATCCATGAAAGGTTTTACATGGCTTTCATCTCTAAACATTAGTAAATGTAGACCAGTGATTTCTCCACGCCTCAGATTCCTGGCTGTGAAATGGGAATGCAAGCATATCTCTAGGCATGCCTTAAAAATTACTCTCCCCGTTCTTCAGTCACTGTTTTATTCAGCGAGTGGTTCCACTGGCAGTGTCTGTGCACAGAACCCATTAAAAGATGCCTGCTCTTCCCTGAAACCTTTTGTGTGTGCTATAGACCTTGCATTTTTTCTGAAACTGAAAGGGATTTAAAATGTTTGTGGATTTGCTTGATATTTCTAATGAACACAGCTCTGAGAAAATTGCTATTTTTGGAGGTACATTGCTTATTTCATAGCATAGGTCTCAGTTCCTCAATAGCTTCCTTATTTAATATCTTCAGAAAATACGCCAACAACTCAAGACATCTTTTGAAGATACTTGGTAAAACCACATGTTTCTATCATAGTCACGTCATAATAATCCCTATCCTGATGTTATGCAGCTGTTAGCTTCACTAAGTCAAATCAGACAGCTTGGTTTTGGTGGTGTTTTTTTTTTTTTTTTTTTTTTTTGTTATCAGAAAGTCCCTCATATTTCCTCCCAAGGAATGATGAAACAAGAGCCATGTTTTATTTTCTCTGTGCCAATCATTTGGGTTGGTTCTAATGTTGCTTTGCTTAGATGTCTCTTTTACAGTCTTAGATTATTAATTCCATTCCTCTACATGGAAGTGTTTTGATATTATTTTGACCACCCTTCTCTGAACCCCAATAGTGAAAATGGCTGACAAATCACCAGTGGTGTAGGCCACTGTTTGACATCATACTCATTCTCTGCTGTTAGAGCAACAAAGCAAATAATTTTTTATGGATTTCTGTCTCTGGTACTTGAGACTTGCTTTTGCTTTTTGCAGCGCAAAGCTGGGTCTGACACTGATGATTGGGTCCTCCCTCAGAGTCCCTTTTGCAGAGTTTGAATGAGCCCCATGCTTGTGCTATGCAGTCTGCAAGAATTTTGACCTGCCTGCCCTCAAATATTTGACTTCCTACTACATACAGAAATTAGAATCAAATGCATATTACTTATGAGCGATATAATAAAATGAACAGCCTCTCATTTCTATGAGCAAATAATATTCTCATTCTCAACCTAAATCAAACTGCAGAGTTACTAATAAAAATAAGTCATGACTCACAAAGTTAAGTTCTTTTGCATTAATCTTAAACACTTTAGGAGTTATTGGAGTCTCACATCATTAAAACTAGTGTCAGCGGTATAGTCTGCAGTAACTATTAAATTTACTGCTGGAAGATGAGACTCATATAAAAGAAACACTATTTTACAAACGTACTAAAGACAAAAATATGTAGATATTGTTTACTTTGCACAGTTGAGGCAGGTAATGGTTTATAGGAGAACCCTTCACGCTGTAAGAAATCCATTCTGTAAACAGCCACTTTTTCTTGTGACATTATTTTGTCAAATAATTCTGCAAGAGTTATATAAAAGTTATATAAAAGATATCCTTCGGTATAGTCTTCCGATGCTTTTAATTTTATTATCATTTCTTGCAGCAGTTACTAAATACTGCATACACTCATTTAACAATATACAGCATATTTAACTGTGTTCTATTAGACTGACCTGAATAAAATGAGGCCAAATTACAGCAAGTGTGAAATCTGTCCCAGGTCCATTACCAAGGTACGGGTAACAGAGCGTTGTCCATTAATTTACTGCTATAGCTTAGGGACTATACCAGTCTGAGGAAGGCAAAAATCCATCCAGAAACATACAGAGGTTACTATCTGAAATTCATTGTAGGAAAGATTGCCTGGGAATTCTTCAGACCTTTAGATTCAGAGCATGCATACTTATTCTCTCAGTACAGTAACTAAAAAGGCACTTTATAATGGGCAAAAAAAAGAAAGAAAAAAATATATCTTCCCTTATAAATTAAGAATAAGCAAAGAGTTTTACTCTGGTTCTTGATGCCCCACCTCACTCACAGTGTACGTGCTAGACTCTGCATGGCCTTACAGGGAGCTATTACTTTGAGGGTTTCTCACCTACCACTTTGGACCTTTTAACTCATGGAACTCCTAAGAGGGGATGCTTAAAGAAAGCAACCTTGCTTTTAAATGAATTGCAATGCATCAGCAGCCAGTGAGCAGTGGCTGGGCTGTTAAACCTATACGTTAGAGGGGAGTTCATGTAGTTCACAGTCGCAGTCACTCTCCCAGAAGTCTAAAGCAGGATTTCACATTCTCAGGTTCTTTCACTAAACATTTTGTATTTTTTTTCATTCTAGTGCAATATTTATGAAAACATACTATTTGTTAAAATCAATATTGCTTAGGAATTAATCCAAATTTGTAAGGCTTAATGATGACTTTTCAGATTAATAGCATATATACTATAAATGTAAAAGTAAAATGAAAAGCACTTGAGGGATTTTTTAAGGAAGATTATTAATGCTTTGTAGAATATTTCAGCTAACATTCAATTTTCCATTTTGAAACCCAAATCCTTCAAATAAACACAGAGAAATATTAATTAAAAATTCTGGATATGCTCTTTTTCTGTTAAAAATAAAAGCGAAACAAAACACAAGACGAGCACTGAAAGTGAAATTATCTACTTCAGATTAAACAAAATCTTCCTTAATGAACCATTTTGATTAAAAAACAAAAATTATTTTGAAAACAATCAGCTCAAGAACCTTAGAATTGTTTTTTTAATGGGACTCTGGGGTAGAAAAGGGATTTAATCTAAAACAAGAAAACCTAGGTTGAATGTTACTTAGTTAATCAGGAGTGCAAGTTTTGCTCTAGGAGCAAGGAAGAAGATACAATTTTCTAGATAACTATCTTTCAGTTGTATCTAAAGTTTAATGTAAGCATCATATTGTAAACCACTGCAAACCACAGACCCTAACTCTTTTTTTTATGACTGTTTATAAGCAGCATTAGAAATTAATACTACAGGCTTGACAGAATGTTTATCTTACATCCATATGTGCAGTCTAGGGAAAGAATCTCTGAAAAGATTTCATTCAATTTAGCTATACAATTGGGACCAGCAATTTTTTTATGATGCATCTGATGATTCTAAGTGAAGAAGCAAATAAACAAACTCCTTTAAAAAAGCCTTTATGCTATATCAATATGAGAATGATCAGGAAATCTACCATCTTAAAACAATTCTTGTGGCTTTTATAGCTTTGTTACTGTTGAGAAACAAAAATCTACTAAATTGGCCATGATCTATTGAGGAGTGCTGCACAAAGCAGTGTGTTATTGGCGAAGGCACTTAGGAAAAGATAAGACAATTTTCTTTCCTTTTAACTTTCCTCTTTGAGGCCAAATCATTATTATTATTCTTTGCATTTTTTTTGTTGTTTTTTTTTGGGGGGGGGGTTATTACTCACTTTTACTGGAAAGCTGCCATAATGATAATTGCTGTATAAAAAAAAAAAAAAGAAGAATCAGGATATATAATCTTATTTCTGTTTGTAAAATTCCTTCTACATATATATATTTTTTTAAAATATATGTGTTTTAGAAGCTCATGACCAGTGTAAGCACATTCACTTTGCATCACGTGAAACTGGGCATATTCATATCTTCTAATAGAAAACTCACTACCAATATTATAATTCTTAAGATTTTGAAGTAGGTGTCAGTGTTAGGCTAAATAACCAAGGAAAAATGTCCTTTTAGGTGAAATGGGACCAACTTTATTTAGAAATATGGTAGGTGATACAACAAATCTTAGTAGTTACTATTCTCCATAAATATGGACTCAGGTGTATAAATGTCTTGTATACAAACACATTACCCTCCATTGCTTTCTCACTTTTGAAATACAAATGTCACTTACAATTAAAGTTTCAAAATGGTGTTTAAGGTCTCTTGGCTAGTTATAGACTTAAACAATGAGACCTCCCAGAACAATTGGAACTTTCAGGATAGGTCATGAATTTAACTACTGCTATAGTACTTTTACTTTTATATGAAGGTTACGATTAAGGAGAAAGTACAAGAGTCTGATGCCATATTTGGCTTTGTAAGTCCCTCCAGGAAGCTGATAGTTAAAACATCCTACTATTTTTTCTTATTCCTTTTCTCATAGATCAGACAAACAAACTGTAATTTGGCTCACTAGGGCAGTACTTGTTCCAAATGTGATGAAACTCAGAATGATTTTGTAATAAGTGAATTAAACATTTCATTAAATATTTTAAAGAGACCAATAAAACTATTTTAAGATTAGCTAGACTTTTGTATATATTAAATCATGTGCATTTGCTTAAGCTAACTAGAATAGGAAGTATCAGATTTTGCTTGCTTTGGTAATAGGAATAAGGAACTCAGTTCTATAAAAGACTTTTTTTCTGTTTCTAAAGTAAATTTTAGAATAACAAATTAAGAGAGAAAAGAGCAATTATTCAAAACATTAATTGTCTCAATCGACTTCTTAATGTAAAGTTGCATAAGGAAAAAAACAAATTTTAAAGGGCTAAACGACATAGAAATATGCAAGCCATACAGACTGCATTTTCTTGAGCTGAGAGGAAACTAAAAGTAGAGAGTGCGTGGAACCATGACAGTGTTTGGTACTAGTTGACAATGACATGCAGAGCATCTGAAGCATTAGGGTTTATCTCACAGAACATCTGAATTATTCATAGATTCTAACAGTAGAATAAATTTATTGTCTCCTATAAGAGATATAAGAGGTTGATAAACTGCTTTTCTGACCTTGGAGAACTTTGTTGGCACATTAAGGAACTTTGATACATAGCAAGGTGCAGACACACTATGATTTGTTAGGTGCATTCTGCTAGGACTGCACTATCAGGTGAATTGAAAACAAAAAACCTCTTTCGAGAAAGCGTCGTCAGAAGAAAGACTGACCCAAAGCAGTGTATTCTTTTTCACTGTCCCTGTGGTACTTATCATAAAAAATGCATGAGGGACAAATGCTGTGAAACTTTTGTTTGTTTTCTTTTGTTTGGTTTGGGTTTTTTTTTATTATTCTTTTTTTAACTACTGACAGCTGGAGAAGGGAAGATTTAATATTTTGTTCTCTTTTGGTTTCTGCTGTCTATATACTTTCCACCCTGATACCACTGCATTTGACCCATCCTGCTTTCCTTACTGCACACTGGGGCTCCAACGAACAACAGCAGGGCCTCAGAGACAGTCTAGAAGTAAGGTCCTACTGAGATGGAAGCAAGGACTTGGTTCTCTACTATAGTACAAATACTCTTTAAATGTGGAGAATGGGAAAAACTTCGTGAATTAAAAAGATGTAGCACAACACACAGGTTTCTTTCAACAGATAAGAAGAAAGAGTGGCACTAATTACAAGCAACATAGTTTGTTTCAGAGCATTCATCTTAATAGCCCTTCTTCCACCTCTATGGATTGAGTCTACTACCCTAGTATCAGAATCTTTTCAGTCTCTATTGGCTGGATAGGCCAATACAGTTTACAAAAGTGGTTAAATTACTTGTTTTTCCCAACCTGGGGGACTGAGAAGTTGTAACTGCAGAGGCAGTGTCATCAGCACACAGGACCTCCAGAGATCAGCAGTTTACCTCACAAAACTGCCATCTGTAACTTTGAATAATTAAATATAATTAATAATCAATCAGAAGCATATGGTTAGCATAACAGAAATTGAACTGTTGCTGAAGTCAGGGAAAAAGTTGCTTTGCTGAGGATTAAGAAGATTGGATTTTGGTTACCTGCACACTATATTGCATGTGAATAAAAAGGGGATTTTACTTTCCAGTATAAGTAGTCTATTAATCCTAATAAATGCAACCATCTTTCCTACAGAAACATTTAACATGCGTTTAGTGCTTTTACTCCTGTCGTAAAATAGCACAAAAATAATGTAGCATCTTAACAGAAAACTACAGCGCCATCTTGCACAGGCTATTAAGAAAGATTTATCATTTTCAGCTTGAAAACAAGAAGAAAAAGTAAGAAGGTTAAGGGCTAAACTGTCATCTCCTAACTCAAGCAAATGAAACCAAAGCAGACAAAATGATCCTGCTTTTACAGCTTGCAAGAAACTGGCTGGGTAAACATAAGCACGGCAGTGATACTTCTTTTAATACAATGTATTTTAAATAAGCAGCAGTCATTTGGCTTTTGCACAAAGAAAGAACCAGGTTGTAATATCTCATTCATCAAGTTCACTGAATGTGTACACATGAACCCCTGTAGATTTTTATTGTCTAGCTTGGGAGATTCACCATGATAAGGACAGGAATTTGTTATCTAGGACACATAACTCATGGGTGGTTTGGAAATTTAAAATCCTACCTGATTCCAACACACAGCAAACAATAACTGTAGTTACCACAAGCCAGGAGAAAAAGAATTGTTACTAAGGGCCACAGCCCCTTTCATTCAAGGAGCTGCTTGTAGTTCTAGCAGCTGTTAGAAGCTTCTGTCACACCTGTATTTTGATGCTGGTAACTCATAGAGGTGCAGTTTTGTCCACATCCTCCTTCCATCTTCCTGCTTGCTCTAGGAACAGCTTAGTTCAGTTGAAAGACACCATTCGATCTCTCAGCCCAGGACTGTTACTCCCTATGGGAGTCCACAGTCCAAAGCACGCTATTATTCTAAAGATAGGATGTAAAGATAGCTGGAAAATTTGGTTAGCCCTACAGGCACCTAATAAGCACCAGTATATTATTTATGTATTTAAACATACACACACCCCCTACATAAAATGGGAGTTTATTCACTTTGAGGAATCTGTGTTCATAGGCACAGCCCTGGTAATAACTGCATGCCTGAGCCATAAGCAGCTTCAAATGCCAAAGGGCTAGTTATGTATGCCTCCAACAATGAATAATCAGTAAGGGATTGACAGTAAGCATAGGTAATTTTGATTGAATAGACTCTCTAGGTTCACATGGACAATTCAGAAGCCCATTATACTTGTTTAATGAACATGAGTAGAGTAATAGAGATCATTCATTAATTCACTACATTAATTGAAGCCAGCACTGTTACCTTTCGTTTTTGTTTAATTCTGCCATTATATGACCCAGCTTTATACTGTTGATATATTTAATACTCTGTGAATTGCTTCATGTTGACTCTTTGACGTATTATAAAAAATTCAATACCATTTCATTAAGAACAGGACTGAAGTGGGATAAACAGTAACTCCAGTTCTTGTGCTATCTATATTTTAATTTTCAGTGTAAAATGTTCTGCCTGACCTTTTAGAAAGCTCTATTACATTAAAGTAGGATGCTCTATTTCAAATGGTCTATGTTCATATTGGCATTTCTAATAAGGCATGGAAAAGGAAAATATTTATAATTTAAGCTTGTCAATCACCAGATTCATGCAGCAATTGCAAACATTTTATGGAAAAATATACATATTTCAAGTAAAAACAAGAGAAATGGCTTGTGTAACTTTACAGCTATTTACAAGATAACATGAATAGGATTTTTGAAGCATTAAGATCTTGTCTAGGTTTCTTTTCTTTCTCTGACCTTTTTGTTCCTAAACCTGAACTTTGGTGACTACTGGGATAGTATGTGAATTT
This sequence comes from Loriculus beryllinus, assembly GCA_039877255.1. Classification (NCBI taxonomy): domain Eukaryota; kingdom Metazoa; phylum Chordata; class Aves; order Psittaciformes; family Psittacidae; genus Loriculus; species Loriculus beryllinus. The sequence continues at coordinate 10,822 of JBCJKH010029459.1, read as the reverse complement.
GCTCATTTATTATTTTTTTTTATAATCCCAAGTAATGTCTTTGCTTTAGCTAAAAAGACTGATGGCATGTTAACACTTCTGAGGTTATTTGTTCTTGAGTACATCTCCTAGGTTATATGTCATAATGATAAGCAGCCAGCATTGTAGATGCCAGAAACATTACAGCCCTGTAGCAGGGTTACAGTTCATAGACTAAATCAGCTCAGAAGATCTATGGGTGGTCCAATGATTGCTGAGTGCTCAGTCCAGGAGTTTAAAAGGAAGAATCAATGAACCGCAACTGTGTAAAATAGGGGTCAAATATGTACAGCTGAGGCTCCACATATATCAGATAGGGCTATGTTTTATCTTTGGGTGTGTAACATTTGTTAATGTTACTGAAATGTGGGTCAGAAACACTCTATTAAAAGTATATTGGTATTAATTAATTCAGATTACTGTCTGCTCTAGAAGGGAGGAGGATAGCAGTACCATTCTGAGCCATCTTCAGCATATTGCTATCTCAAAATCCAAGTATCAACTCAAAATTGCCAAGCAGATATTAAATCAAAATTCTCTCTTCCACTAACTGCCCTTTGGCTTTGTATCACTGATTTTCCTGCCAGCACAATCTGCTCCTCCAGTCATGGCTTCCTTGCTTTTTCATCTGCATGACTTTCTACTCTGTGTTACATAGGACTGTTGAATCTATTTCAGGTCTTTATTTCTGGATTGGGAAATAATATTCTTGCTATGGTCTTGGTTCAGTTTCTTAGACATAAAACAAGCCTTGTCATGACTTAGAAAGACAAAACCCCAAAATTCAGGTGAACTAGTGAGAATTCAAAGAGCTTCATCAGCTCAGCAAATGTAGCTTACCTCCAACAAGGGAGAGAACAAGTCTGGAGAAACAAAATTTCAGTTAAAACATTAAATCCTTTCATTCTCACTCTCACAGCTGCTCTCTTTATTTGTACAAATCTGTTAGGATTCTCTCAGTGACCCACTCTGGGCTTCCATCTTCCACTTCTGGAGCAACCTAAACTGCTTCAGCGCCCTTAACATTGAGTTGCTATTTTCTCTACCCAAGATTGGAGACAGTTTCATAGAGGAATTTGATCTCCAGCTTACTTTCAACATCCTGAAGCCAAAGCCCATATTATTAATACATTTTGGAGGGGGAATATAGATTTCCTTTGCAATGGGTCTGCTGGGGGTGGTGGTGGTGGGAATGTTGCCTTGAAGATGCAGAACTGGCACTATGAAAGAACTGGAGTATGTCTGATCCTCCCATTCATGGAATGAAGACTTACTGCAGTCCCTCTGAACATTTGTGAAGTTGAGGTTTCTGAGCTAATGTTTGGGACATTGAGAAAAGAACAACTTTAAACTACAGAGTGGAGAGAAAGAAGTTGTGAAAGGTTAGTGTACTAGCTACTTTGAATTTTAACAAGAAACAGAAACTTGGATAAATGAGAAAATAAAAGCAATACCATCTAGGAAAGAAAATAGCAGCTAGAAGATACTAATATTCATAAGAACAATAGCAAAAGTAGACAATATAATTTTTGAAAGGATTATATTTAATCTTGTGAGAAAGCTGGATATGACCACTAATGCTGTTGGCAGCACAGAATTAGGAAGGAATAATAGAGATAAAACAGGATTACTGAGAAGGGAATGCAGGTTACTTGATGTTAAGAAAAGCAGTGGCAATTTCATGAAAATGACTATGATTGTGATATAGTTATTATAAGAGGGACTAGATGCTCAAGTCTTCTAGCCCTATTTTTTTATGCTTTCTTAAAAGGGAATCTTTCTTAATTGGCATATTAAAAAAAAAGAAAACCAACAAAACATTTACTTTCCTCTCATTTAGTCTATAAGCAAGCTTTATAATTAGTCAAAAACATGGAATTCTTTGTTGAAGGTGCATCTTTTCATTCAACTCCAACTTTTATTTTACTAAGTCTAATTAAATAATCTGTCAACATTTCAATTAAAAAAAAATCTATAATTTTTGCTTTTTATCTCTAATGGCTGAGAAACTTATGTAAGTGGAGTAATTTTTGTTCTGTTTTTAGAAAAAATCCAATAAACCCAATATAATGCAATGTGAAGCAATACAAGTGGGAGTAGTAGAATATGGTTTTATCCTACCTCCTAAAACTGAAAAAAAAATACAAAAAAATGTTTCCTGGTCATTAAGAATAACAGTTGCTTGATAAGTCTTCAGTAGACTGTTTTAAGAGTGTCCATCTTGCTTTCATTATCAGTATTAGTACCCTGCTTAGTGCTTAAAAGCTGTATTAATATTTACAACATGAGAATGTGTAGCAATAAATGTACCTTTTCACCCACAGTTAATCCTATCTGTTTTAGAGTGAGGGCTTCATTCCGCTGGGTTTGAGAAATAATGTGAAATATTGAAGATAGATTTTATTTTTGCTATGAGCCTTGAGATTTAAGAAAAGTGGTGGATAATAATTCTGCCATTAGAACCTTTCATAACTCATTTTGTTGCTTTATCTACTAATGACAGTTTATTAATATGGAGCTTTCAGCATGACGTAAAAAAACATTATACATTTTAGCATGGGGTACACAATCTTTCAGATTAAAAATAATAATAAAAAATAAAAGAAAGCTTTTTTTATTAAACAAGAAAAGAGCCAAACAGGTCACCAAATGTCAGCATCATTATTTTATTTCAATCTGATTATGCCTGCCAGGAAAGAAAAATGAATTATTCTATAAGGTGACCAGGAGATCAGGCTTTAACCCTTAAAAAAGGCTTTTCCTTCTGCTGGTATGTCTCAAAATTTTAATCTATTTCATGAGGTTTTCTTGAGAAATGTTTTCATTAGTAAGAAATGAATCTTAATGCTTAGTGAGATTTTTAGGTACTGTTCCTATTTGACAAGTGGGTACTTGGATAGAGGTGGTTCACTTCACCATATGTAGCTAATTGTTGAATAGTTGACCACTGAGTCTAAACTAATCATTCAGTCTGCCTCTGTAGCACATCAAGATAGAAAGATATTCCTTCCAGAGAACAGTTTATTTTCACTATTCTAAATACCTCCTTGGGGATAATGAGCTTCTGGAAGCAGTTTCCTCTTTCTCTCAGTAGACTAGAAGCAGCCTAGACCTAAATTATTCAGCTAAAGGTAGATGTCTGACAAGATGGCTGTCAGCAGATGAAAGCTCTCCCAGAAAAACCAAAGCCAAGAGCTCATAAGGTGATTAATTCCAAGTAAAATCAATAGATGACAATAACATGAAAGAACCCACAGTAGTTTCTGAAGAGTCCTGACTAGAACAGCAGTGAAAATATGAGGGCTGGTTAGGGAAATTAAAATGGAGCTCTTCAGGCCAGAACTGGCAATCTAATAGCTGCACCATTGCCTCTGTAGACTGCAATGGAAATTATACAGATCTATGTGGGGAAAACGGCTTATAGTATAGCAATTAGGTTTTTTACCTGATTAGGAAAGAGCTCTTTTGGGAGAGTGTATGAATAGCTAGACATTTCTCCAGAAAAATCAACTGAATATATCATGTCATTTGAGTCATGAAGGTCAGTGGTTTTTTACCAAGTACGGACCACAGTGAGACCCCTTTGAATTAACCCTAATAACGGGCTGTAATTGTGCATAAGGTTCTAAAAGCAGTGCACAAAATACGTACTCAAAAGAAAACTTACTTAGGAAAATATTCACTTGTTAAAGACAATCCATCATTTCTGCCTTTAACTGTAGCAGCCTTGTTGTACTATTAGCTTTTAACAGTTATTCAGTTCTGTTCCCAGTTGAATCAATTATTTCAGCATGAGAGCAGAACTGAACCCAGCTGCTTAAATTCCTCCCATTTTTACTTGATCTTACACTCACAAATTTCCACTGCTGCAATTCAGAATCATTCAATTGATTAAAATATTTTTGAGCTGGATCTTTGATAAGCACCTTGGAATCTGGCTCAAGGATATTAAAACTTAATGCAACACATTCAGGCCAACTGTTCAGAAGTTAAACACAAAGAGTCAAACTAATTTTCATATAGAGTAACAAATGAAAGGGATTCTTTTCAGATCCCAAGCAAAGATACTAATTTAAAAAGGCTTCTTTTCTGATAACTCACAGAGCATCCTGAACTCTTTGGGATACCCTTTGGGATCTTTACTTTCTCAGGGACTCTGAAAACTAAATTGCTATTACTCAGTTTAAATATCAAATCACATTTTATGCTTAGCAAAATTTAGAACTTGACCATAACAGCTCATTTAATATAAAAGATATGAGAAAGAAACACCGGATTATATACCCTAGAAAGCTTTATAACACGGTCCTATTTAAATAATTCAGATTCAGTATTTTAGCTAAAAATTAAGTTTTATAGGACAATGAAATGTCTTTATGCATATGAATAGGACTGAGTAAAGATCACTGAACTCTGCATTTCTTTCTGTACTAGCCCTCAAAATCCCTGTCAGGGCCATAAACATGTTTTTCGGTTATGCATACTTAAGGCGGAATTCACATCTCTGCCTTATGAGAATGCATAGGACATGAAATTATTCCTACACTTACTCAGAAAGATGGAAATCTGACCCCAGCCCAGATTAGAGTGAATGGACTAATTATTATCTAGTTCTGAGTGGTGACATGTAGAAAAATGCCCTTCTCTAAGCGCTGGCAGTTAGTGCAGTACCGTTAGTCCTGCATCTTGGGTATTTTGGCAGGCCCAGGGACCCCATCCTTCTCAGAAGGATAGCACCAATAAATTCACATAAATCCACTGTCTGCACTCACTGCACATATTCTGTGTGAGCTGCATTTTTCAGAACAAGGCAAACATGAACAGTCCTGTGCAACACTAATTTCTTTGAATCCCCCAGGGTTCGTCTTCTGCAATTTCTTCATTTGCAAATGTACATTCTGGTATTACAGTTAACATGTATGTTATCATGCAGACTTACAGAAACGACACTATTGGTAGCACCAGGCAGATATTCACAGAAATACACAAAGAAGTGAAGAAAACCACTCTGAATACATGGAATTAAGGAATCACTAGCATAGAGTCCTAGGAGGAATTGACGGAGGTATCCCTGCTACTCTGAAGCTGAAGGGACAAGAATTTCTAATGCCTCTACTGACTGCCATCTAGGGGCCCTAAGAATTTTATAGTGCATATCTTTTGTGCCATCAGCTACATTACTTTGTGTGCAGGGAATATAGACAGGAAATTCTCCTTTTCTTTCACCTTAGCAGCTATTGTTCCAGCAGATGTCTGAGGCAGAAGCCTTGTAATTGTAAAGGATATAAACAGGAAAACTTCCTTTTTTCTCACCTTAGGGGTCACTGTATCAGTAAATGTCTCAGGCAGAAGCCTTGTATTTGTAAAGGTAATCCTGGGTAATAAATGAAAACAGAAAATGGAACAATTGCTTAGATTTTTTTCTCTTACTTTGCAACCTGCATACAAATAAAACTAAAAAAATAGATGTGATTATTATCACTTTTCTGCAGTAAATTTTTAGTACTGCAGCATTAACAGAAAGCTCTATACAGTTCAGCCTCCTCTGTCTTGGCCACAATGTCTTGAGTAATTAGTGCTTTAGAAAATCGTGTCTTTTGGTGTACTTTTCACTCACTGCACTTTAAAACACCACAGCACTCACTCATCAAAAGCAAAAAAAAAAACAAAAAAGAAAAGAAAGGTTTGGTTATAATTTTTCTCTTTCCACATTAATGATGCCAAATTCCAGACTCTTCTGGAAAGCAAGGAATATTGCCACTTTTTTTTCTGAATATCATTATGTATAAATTATCGCAGCTTGCTGAGTTACTCCAGGGAGAATTTCCCTAGATGTTAAAGAGGCTGTACAGTGCTGTCAGTTTTAGCCAAGGCCTGAGGAACCGTTTTATTTTTCATCCTCTGTATGATATATACATGTCCACTCACATACTTACGTATCCTGCATGCAGTTTTCCTTCTCTTAGAAAAAGGTCTCTCTGTCAAGACATATGAACTTCAAGTTAGCTACAAATGATGGAAGCTATACTCTAAAAGTGGGAATTTAAAAATGTCAAAATAGCCTTCTGTGTGCATTCAGAGAATGTAAATGTGTTTGACACTGTACCATTATTTTTATATAAACCATCTAGCCGTACAATGCCGAAAGCCTTGTTGGGTCTAATTGTCTGACCTCTCTCTTAACTCTCTTTTTTTTTTTTTTTTTTTAAGATGGCATACAGGATTTCATTTTAATTGGTTGTTACTTTGCAGTTCTACTGTGGGCACCCAAAGATCTTTGTAAATAACATGTTACATCACAATGTTGTTCTCATTTCAGTCAATGAATGCAATTTTAATGGAGGGTGCTTATTTATTTTATTTCATTTTGAGGGAAAATTAAGTGGCAAAAAAAGCAAAGAAAACAGTGATGGCTTTTTAAAGACCTCATTAAAAAATAAGCATCTTCTAGTCTACGCACCTCTGTGACATAGAAGACAACATATTTTAAGCAAAAGACTCATCTTGACTTCTAGTCCTTCATTTCCTGACCAATCAATGCCCCAAAACACAGGGCTCAGATGCACAGAAAAAAATCAATCAAGATTTAAGCACGCTTCAAATATGACTGTATTGATAAGCAAATTGTGAGGGGAAAAAAAAAAAAAGGTAATGGCTTTTCTCATCGCTCTCTCTCTGCTTTGACCCAGACAAAAAACGATGAAAAGAGAAGACAAAATGGTACCTTCAATCATTCCCAGAATCAGTGCAGCTAAGGAGATTCTGAGCTTAGGTCTGTTACTTATAACCTTTTACCTTGAAGCATGCAAAACCACATGAGAACCAACGGTGCAATTCATGGAGTAATGTGAAAATTCACTGTGAGAATGACAGAACCTGGCACTCAGAATGAAGTAAATACTTGTAAGTAGGATTGTACAAGACATAACGCACTCCTTGAGCCCTTCCTTCAGTGACCTTTACAAGTGATTGCTGTGGTTTCAGCCCATCCAGTAACTCAGAATCACCCAGCTGCTCGCTCACTCCCCTCACCTCCCTCCCCCAAAATTCAATCCAAGAACCTGTAATGAAGATTGTGACATTTTAAGGCACATTACCGTACAGGGATTCTGCACCCCAAATTTCTTATGATGTGAATACATACACCAGAATAAGAAGAAATCAGACACATTTTAAAAAATACTGTTGGAATGACTGCTAAGTTTTTTACATGGTCTCAGATTAATGCCTAAAGTCAGGTATTTTCCTAACAGTCACAGTATAGAGAAAGAGTAATCTTTCTGTAAGGTGTTAGAATGGAACTAAAAATTACTATGTTCTACCAGGCTGCAGCTTGTTATGTTGATTTAGGAGAGACCGTGAAGTTTCTATCTTGTATTTTCTACTCATAAAATGAAACTAATCGTACCTTTTTACTATACTTCATTCCCTACCTGATTTTTCAGTAACAGGAACTATTCCATATTACATATCTGTACCTAAGTGAAACTCTTACCTGGAGTATGTAAACCCTACTGTAATAAATATAATAATCTTAAAACAGTGCTCAGTGTGAAGGTCGTTCAAGACAGTACAAAACCAAACCACAAAAGCATCAGAATATTTGTGCTTCACTTACTTCAACTGGCTCGAGGTACCTTTAGGTGCACGGGTATGTAGCACAACAGTGCCTGTTTCCCCTTACTAAATTTATCTTTGACCTAAATTACAATTCTTTTGGCATGCTTTATAAACTATTCTGTGTGTGTACATGTAGGAGGGGAGGATTACTACTCAACACAAAATTAAATTGTTCATACTAAGAGAAAACATAGTGTTCATTGTCTGGCAAGTTGAGTATGCAACAAATGACCCCTCCCTCGAGGACCTGCTGAGGAGCTACACTGTGTTTGCTTTTCTGGACCATTTCACTTAAATAAAACTTTAAGCAGGTGATTTAGTTCCTTAAGTGAGTCTCAGAGAGAGATTATTCTGGCAGGTGGTCCTCGTTGCCAGCATGCTTGATTGGTACAGTAAACCTATTCACTTATATTTGTGGATGACTCCAGTTTCAGCCTCCCTAGAGTACTGCTCTTTCAAGCACCAGTTTTACACCCTCTTATGGAGATGAAATTCAAGCTGGCTAGGTCTTCTTTTGCATTCTTGTATTTAATTCTGACTGAACTGTAAATATGTGAATAGAATCCTACCCAGTGATGAAGGCAAACATTCTACTCTCAGCTGCCTTAAGGGTTCCTCACCATCAACAAAAGGCAGCAGATGGGCCTGTTTGCTTGTTTGTTTAAAAGAAAGGGAGAAAGCAAAGGAGATTTTGTGGTATTTTATCCTGTGTTGTGTGGGGCATTTGGATACAAAGGGCTGAGTAAAGGTTGACTCAGACTTCTGCTTTGCAAAACACTGCTTGTACCTTTTGAGGAAATATTTCCATTGAATATTTTTTCTTTTCTAACAGGAAGTATTTCCAGATGATTCCCTGCAGTGTTCCTCAGCCAATGGCTGAGATATTCAGAGAAATGTCTTGTCTGTGGATCGCTAAGCCCTTAAAGCCTCTGATCCATTCTGTGTTTACCAAAGCTTTTTGTTTCAGGTCAGTGCTCTCTTGCCCATTGTTATAATACAAAACCCCAATGTCTTTTAGACACCAAGATGTGACTCACCTTGAGAGAAGAATAAAAGAGTTAAAACTCAGTTATGTGACCAAGTACACTGGGCTAAGTATCACTTCCCCAGGTCTGTCAAAGGCTATAATCTGGACTCTGCTTTTTTCCTGCTTTTTTTTTTTGGTTTATACAGTGATATTAATTTCACCAGCATAAAAAATTCATTGGGGTTTACTCTCAGGTAAACCATAGATCTACTGCAATTTTTTTCACTGATGCAGCAGATGCTTAGAGAAAAATAAAATAGTTATTCTGACAATGAAATTACTGGCTGGTCTATACTATGCTATTTATTACATTTTATCTTGATCCTGGATGTGCTAAAATATAGAATCACTTTTTTTGTCTGTTATACTCCATTTTCTCCAACAGTCATGTCCATTATCAAAGGTCAAAGGCTACATAAGTCATAGTGGCAAAATAGTTGTATTTATCTGTCTGCCTAACCTCTAAACGTGTCTTTAACTCACAGCCAGATTTTAAAAGAGCTTAAGGGAGTTAGATACCTCATCTTAGTTATTGTTCATCTACCACTTTCCACCATCTTTTTTGCACAGAATCTCCATAAGTATAATGTAGATTTTTTGTCTAAAGTTAGGTCTCATTTGATATGCTTAGCTATGGTGTCCAAAGACCTGGGGGAAACTACAAATCAAAGCAAATTTCCCATGTGCTAGAGGCACTAAAGTCTCTCTCATCACTTTCTCCGTAAAAAAATCATCCTCATATTCATTATCCCTTCTTTTTCTTACTGCTATGTAAAAGACAGGAATTCTTCCCTGTCCAGGCATGGTCTGGAGGCCTTGAGCATAGAGATCAAATATAGAATAGGAGACAGAATAGACAAAAATTAGAGAAGAGAGAGAAAAATCATAAGATCTAGACCAAAAAAAAAATTGAATTTATTTCTGAGAAAATATTTGGGTTTACATTTTTTTATTGAGAAAACAGCTTTTGTGAGAAAAAGATATCTTTCTAGAATCTCCTTGTTGTTAAAAATACAGATAACTTTCTCTGGGATGTGTAATTTTATATCTAAAAGAAGGAATTTCAGTTGAAACCAAATTATACATTGCAAAGAATTTTGATTTAAAATTTTCTATCAGTAATGAATCATAGACACATTGTGTCCTGTAATTTGTGCTCCAAATTTATTCCCATATGGTGAAATACCTGCTGTCACTATTGTAGATGATTTCTCAGTGAATGGCTTGCCCAGTGTCAGGTAGGAAACATGAGGCAGATCCAGCAAGAGAAGGCATTTTCACAGTCACAAGCTTGGCAAAAGTTTATTTTCTTCTCCCTATTTTTATTAATTGCATTTCTGTTGGCAATTTTTTCCATGGCTCAGTTTTATCTGTAAATGAAGAACAGTTATAACCTCCGGTATCTTTGCCCACAATCCCATGAAGACTTCATGATGACTGTTTTCAAACCATGAAAAACCCATTTCCTGCTTAGATACAAGTTAAAACAGAATGTTACTTGTCATAAGATAGGCAAAATACCTAAAGAACAAGCTATTTTCTCACTGTCAGCATAAGATGCTTGTGTTTCTGCCTTTCCTCCATTTCTCCTTATTTAGACCTCATGTGCATAACCATCCAAGCAGAAGATGGAATAGTTATTTATGAGAAAATTGAAAGGCATGATGCTACCATAGGAAAGTAGGGTTCAATGATTCCATTCAGAGCAGAGTATCAGAGAGAAACAGTGGTCACCAAAGCAAAATCTTCAGCTCTGGTGTGATCTATAAGCTGTGACAAAGCTAAAAGTAATAGCTGTGTCAGTAAGGAGAGGGAGAGACCAACACTTCCTCACAGTAGCCTCCTCATGCATCACTGTCAAGCAGCCTGTAGAGAAAAAGAAGCAAGTTCTCACTGTGAAATTGTTTCTCAGATTCAAGCAGTGGCAGCAGCAATGCAGTCTGCTGCTCTTGTCAGCAAAGGGGGCAAAGGTAGCCCCATGAAAACAACTACCTGCTGAACCCACTTAAAACAATACCTGTGCAGTGTAGTAAAAAAGCTACACAGGATAAAGATGGAGGAAGAGTAATATTAAGCAAACATGGAGGTGAGGCATGGGACAGAGAAAGTGAGTCATTGCTTTGGAGAAGAAAAAACTTCAGCTAGACTTTGTACAAT
>JBCJKH010029457.1:8840-21108 GCA_039877255.1 Loriculus beryllinus | reverse complement strand
ACGCAAGGCTTCATCCAATCCGGCCTTAAACACTGCCCGGGAAGGAGCACTCAATATAACTGGGAAAAGAATAAAAACAATATGTTGTTGTCAGGGCTGACACTTGACTATTGGGACCCATCTCCATGATGGCATTCATCGCTGTTCATCACATTTATCATTAACGTAACAAACACGCTACATTAACTTAGCACACGTTAGCATTATGTCAATGGAATGTTATGTTAGCAAAATGGGAATTTTAATTGACCGTCTTCCTTCTATTTCAGTAAATATTAAGGCATCTGTCTGTCTTTCCGTGGAGAGAAGGAAGATATAAATGTATTCAGTTCTTCTAATCCTACACAGTGTATTGTAGCGATGTAGTTACCTTAGAATTTATCCAAGAGGCAGCAAGCGGTAACAAATTTCTGAATTAGAATAGCTTGGTTTATACTATTCCATTTACACTGATGAGATGTTGCCATCTGAAGTTTTGGCCAATATTCTTTTTACTAGTCTCTCAATTAGTCACTGTTGTCTTTGACAAGAGAATTATTCTTCTCAGTATTTATCCTATTTAAGCCCCAAATATCACAATAGGTACAACACATGAGGTAATAGATCAAGAGGCTATTTTGGGGTTTTTTTTTACATACATGCAATATGCATTGTAATAAAAGATATTTAAAATGTTAATTTCCGAACAGTCTTAAGGTAGCGTTTACTTACAGCAACCTTACTAAACTTTACCACTGATAACGCTATTAATATCACCTAATAATTTGTAAACTCAGAGGAATGTTTGCTTTTTAACCAACCATCTGAGCAAGAGATTTGGACATCTACATGTTTTTATGTGTGCATATTACAGGAATAGTTATAAAATACTATACAACTATCTCATTAATAATGCATTGCTTCATAAAATATTGAGAATTTCAAAAGAGCTAAAGAGATTAGGAAAGCATTAAGTTCACTGGAAGATCTAAGGTGATTGTAGAGTCACAGGTCATGTCTGTAGTCTTGGGTCATTCTATCAGTACCTCACAATTTAGTTGTGAGGGGGTTGTACATAATCATGCTCCACATTCACCTACTATTTTCATCCTCTCAGTGGCAATGCAGAAGGCTGTGTTCAAAACCAACACTATTAAACAAGTCATGAAGTGGTTGGAGAATTGATGGGAGTCTTTGCTTCTGTTGATAGTGCTTTATTTCTTATGTAGATAGATAGGAAGTAAAAACATTTTTGAAAGGCACTTGGATGTTTTTGAGGATGCTAGTGAAACCGTTTTTCATGGATTAAAGCATCTGTCTTTTCCTGAGAGAGATCTTTGTGATGTATTATTCAACTTCTCTAGCTTTAGTACCAACAGCAAATCCAGCATTAGGCATTGTTAACACAGTAATTACACTTTCCACTTCATAAACCAGCACATCGTCATCTTGAGATCTGTGCCATCTGGAGGGCCAGCTGACAACATTGTCACCTGGGATCTGACAGGAAGCTGAGCTCCAATTGCATGTCTCGTTCACACTGCATTATACAAACAGATAACAAATTTTGTCTAGCCATTCATACTGCCTTGTATTGAAAACAAATTTTGTCAATTAAACAATGAATGCTTATTCTTTAAAACAAGAAATGAATTATTCATGCCTTGAACAGTCCTTTTTCCAGACTGTCTCTTCTCAGAGTGACTAGAAGTAGCCTCAAATTCCCAAGCAAAGGAAGGCCTTGCATTTTGCTATTGTTTTGGTATTCCTATTAGAAAATAAGATTTTTAAAAGAACCTGCATAACTTCAGAACAGAAGCCAGTTCTGAAACTGGAACAGGGGTACACAGGCTGGATTATATATAATTATTATGCTCCTTGTCAAAAACAGATCTGGAAAATAATGCACCCTGCCCTGAATCCCTCCTCAACTTTACAATCTTCATGTCAATAATGAAAAAATTAACAAACACTACTGACAAGTTTTGAAAACTGCTCTAAGACAGTTTGACATTTCTGTTCATTTTTAATAACTACATGAAAAATTATGATAACTACTTCCCGGTGGAATAAATCAATTAGTAACTAAAAATACAAAATCAGATTCAGAATTTGTCAGCTGATGGAACCAAAATGCTCTCCAGCATCAGCTGTTATTATGCATGGACTGGTAAAGCATCTCAACTTCTCTGCATATGCATAATTGTTTGTTCCTATAACTTAACAGTCACTATCTGTTCTGAGTAAGTACTGGCTGTACTTATAATTGCACACAATGAGTCTGCCTCAAAATTCTAACTGATCAATACCCATAAAACCATTCTTATCTTTTCAAGCTTTAGTGAAGACCAACTAACTATTTCCAGCATTCCAGTAAATTCTGACCTTCTCCAAAAGCCTGCAAAACATCTCACATCTTAATGAAACATCAGGAACTACCACTACAAGTTAAATACATGTGAAACCAAGATTTCAGAACCAGGCAGGTCAGACTTGCATTACAGAGGGAGCTCTTTGCTGGGATTGGAATTTGGACACAAATGAACAGGCAGAGGCATGTTTTATACAAACGTACCACCCAGAAGAAACCAAGCTATGGCACTAGCAATTTTGCTTGCACATATGCAGCTTTATCAGGAGTTCTGTGAGCACAGTGATATTGGCCATGACTTACTGTTTACCCTGGGGAACAGAAATTACAGATAAAGATACTGAAATCTTCCCAATGTCATTCACATCATATGCAAGCATTTCTCTTGGCCAAAGAGATATCTTTCTCTGCAGAAGTTTCAGATAAGGCTGTCTGCTGACATCTTGCACTCCCCTCTGATTCTCAGTGATATGATTTAGGTATAATTGCCTTTCCAGCCCTTGAGCAACCCAAGCTCTAAGACTTAAAGGCCAAGAAAGAGGTGAGACTGATTACTTATTCTCTTACAGCAATGGCTCTGCAACGCACAGCTTGCACTCTTTACAATGATTCTGTATAATGACTTTATTTCTTAGCATAAGGATTTTCTTCCTTGGCATGCTACTGTGATTCAAATTCCTCTTGGAAAGGGGGTGGAGAGTGTGAAAAGTAAAAAAAAAAAAAATAAAAATCACTGGGGTGAAAAGCAAGTATCACAACTACAAATTGCTGGAAGCAAGCGTATGACTGTAATATGCTTTACCCAACATATCCATTACTGGCTGCTCTTAGAGACAGCCCTAGGGAACCATATGGTTCTCTGCACTGAGTCCGTAGCTCTATCTATACCAAGAGCTTATTTTAAGTGCAAGATGTTTTCAGTTAAGCAGCTATTATCCCAGAAATTTTTATACTTAACTCTGCTTAATACTAGAGTTGCTTGCTGAATCTTTTTAACCCAAAGTTTCCCCCACAAGGAAAGGAAAATGAGCAGTCTATTATGTTTCATTCAATTTAGGTAGGGGGAAGAAAAAAAAAAAAGATCACTAAACCCCATAAAAACTATAGTGAATAGATGGGGATTTTTTGTTTGCTTTTTGATTATGTGGACTATAGAAGTCTAAAATTAATTCTTTAAGAGAAAAGCAGCAAAAAGACAATCTAGTTATGTTACCAAATAGACATCTCTATTGCAGATTAGCACTTGGTGAATAAATATGTCACAAAAAGACTCTCAACTATAGGTTAAATGTTTTGAAAACTTTCAGTTATAGGTGTGATAGAAAACAAACAGGAGGAAAAAAAAAAGACCTCAGCCCTCAAATATATTCATCAATACTGACATTTCATAAAATATTTATTCCACCAGCTCAGGGCTTACTTTCCCAATAAATAACTTTTGTGTTCCTAATTTTTCTTTGGCATCAAGACAAGCAAGATTACTCACTTATTAAAAATAGAGAAGACTGCAGTCTTGGGCAGAATGCAATCATTATATTAAACATTTGTTCAAAATTCAATTCAAGAATAAGGCATATAACAAAGCAAGTGCCAAAGAAACATAAGTACCATTGAAGTTCTTAAATTCCTTATGAGTTATTGATGTCTGACCTACTGTATGACTGAAAAAGCCAAATTTACTATTGACCCTGGATAATCTAGGCACTGATATACTAAGAATATTTCAGATAAGTTAGATCTGGTGAATTTTTATCAGTGAGGACTGTGGTGGAGAAAGACTACTGGGGAGATTTAAGAAGATGTGGAGAGATACTCTAGCAAAACCCAGAAGCCAATAGACCTTTTCACAGGTTAACTTTTATACTGTAACTAAAACCTGTCTAACACAGTGTACCATGGATGAGGGAGGGAAATAACATTACAGCCAGCTCTGCAAATTCCATTAAGACAGTCATTGCTTTACATTAATTGTGTCTATTCAAAGAAATAACTGTTTGGCTAATGGATGAAAACCGCCTTAAATTACACTGAAGGCTTTTTATAGAGCTGTGATTTGCAACAGTAATTAAATTTTACAAGAAAAGCCCACTACATTTTACAACTACTAGATGGCGCTGTACAAATAAACTGTTCATGCACATTTATCTGCTCATTAGACTGAGTTTTCTGTTTAAGCAATTAGTTATATTTAGAAAAATTAACTGCCAACCTCTATGAGAAGAAATTAAAATAGGGTTTTTTTTTTGTAAAAAGAGATCCTTTTCTAAAACAAAGGCTAAAATAAATCTCTAATTTTCAATTATTGACATAAAAATCTGAGCCTCACAGAACTCAATGGCAAAATTCCCAGGTAACTTAGGCAAAGCCAAGGTCTGATTCATGATGCTAGCATTCATTAGTGTGATTATATAAGTTTCTCCAAACTCTTGACTTCTTTTAGTCCCTCTACCCATCACTCTAGCACACCAATATAATATTCATAGCAAGAAAACCACTGACATTGTCCAAAATATAGTAGAGTCTGATTATGTTCTCTTTCCAGCATAAGTAGGCAAGAATTCCATGTACTTCACTGGCAGTGTGGCTCAGCATTTTGTAAACTGCCCTTTAATAAGAAAGTGGACAACATAATGAATGAACAACCAGAAAGTCCATTTTCAAAAGCCTTTAAGGAGTAACCTGTACAATGGAATGGAGTAAAGAAAAGCTGTCACTTCTGAAAGGGCTAAGATTAGCTAACATTAGAAGTATGTTTTCTAAATAGAAATGCATTGTCACTTATTTTTCATGTTTTGTTTCCATTTTATATACATATGCATTTATGTACAGTTTAAATTATTGGCTAGTGAGCAGTAAAGCAGATATAAAGGACAGCATCTGATACCTACGTACAGGACTTGTGAGAACATTCACCACCAGACAGTTCCCCTTAGAGTCATCCCTGATAGGTTTGTTAAGTGTTTGTCATCTTAAGCAGGGAAATTTTATTCCTTATTAGCTTTCAAGTTACATGATCCAGAGCACAAAATATGCAGGAGGTAACCAGCCTTGCATATGGTAACTCCTGACACACTGCCCACTAAAAAATTAAAATCCAGTCTAAAAGAAAAAATTAACATAAAGCCTATAAAGGTAAATAATGGCCCCAATCTAATGCTGCTTGATAAACCCAATATCCTCCCACAAGCCTGCTGTAGAGCTACACCAACCAGGTCCCCACAACAAGAAACAAACGAATGGGCTTTGTTGACTGCCCTGACTTTTGGGCACAGGGAGAAAATTCTTGCCAGAGTCAGAGGGAAGTGCACCTCTTGGCGTTGCAACCCTTATGAGAAAAACACAGGGCACCAAGTTTGAAGAGATAAAGCAAACAGGGAAACATAAGGAATTATTCATGGTACTGTTGCATTTATATGAGAAGTTTATTTGCTCCACAGATGAATAAATATGGATCAATTTTAAGCAGAAAATCCTCGCTCACTCTACTTTTGCTCTAATCACTGTCAGTGGCAAGTTTCCCAGAAATATGAAGTTGAACTTTCTGAAGGTGCCGCTAGTAATACTGCTATCTCTAGGTACCCAATACCCAAAAGTCTCTTGATTGAGACAGTCATGCATATTGACAGATATATAAGTTTATTTTGTTCCTCTGCTTAAATAGATTTGGTCCCACAACCTCTCTACTCTCGAAATGCAGTGACGCAGTGAAGTTTCTTGGCAAAATCTCCTTTCAGTATCAATGCTCTGCCTTTATACTTGCTTACCTTCCCTAAACACACATGGAGTAGTCTAACGAGATATGTTTTTTCTGCATGCAGGCCAAGGTCTGTAGGGAAATAAATAATGGAATCAGTGGAGCAGAAAGTAAAAAACCTGTGTCCTACCTCAAGAGCTCATCCTTGCCAGCAGCCTGAAAATATATTCTTCTCTTGTTCTACCTCATCAGCCATTTAATTATTTTATACAAGACCAGACAGCTCTAACAGGAGGTTAGGGTGTCCTCCTGGGCAGTGGAAGGACATTTGCTAGGTGAGTACCTTCACTACAGAAGAGGACACAGCACAACAAATATATATCTTAGTAGTGGAACAATTGACGCCAGTGCATTTGCAAGAGAAGACGTGTCACAAAACCTGTTTTTTTACGCCATCTTAGGATACAAAAATAGAAAGATTCAAATTTGTCTTGAGCAACGGCCTTTGATTTCTTTTTCTTTGCCGCACAACAGACACAGGAGTGGCAGGGGAGGAGGAACATAATTTATTCCCATAGCCCCACTCACAGGACCCAAACAGATTTCTCTGATGAAACAAAACTCAGCTGGGTCTGCTGAGGTCTCACAGGAAAGCTGCCAGCCAAGGCCTCCGAGTACAGTGAACAGAGTTTTATGGGAGAGAGCGGGCACAGGACTGTGAGTTAGAAAGTTGCATCCGCATAGAGGCTACACAAAGGCTCAAAGAAACAGCTTGCCTCCTACCAGACAAACCAGGAACACCGCTTTGGTTCACTAATCCTTTTACAAACCACATGCTTTCAAATGCAAACACAGTGGATGTTTAAGGGGAAATCTGCTAAAAGTATCCATAAACCAAATACTTCCAGATATTATGCAGATTGCAAATTATTTGCATTTTGATTGACTAATTATCTTCCTGAACAGAGCTCTCTATATGCTATGATTACTGTCTTGATTGGAATTCAGTTTTGCCAACCTCCTCTATTTTAGTAAATCTATACATTTATCTTGATTAACAAAGATTCTGGAGCTTTTTCTGTTGTTATGATTGCGGAGTTGTTTTTCCTTTAAACGAAGTTAAAAAAAATAAAAAAATTACGTGTTGTCCAAGATTAATACAATCTTTTACTTGATTGTATTTAAAATAAAACAGTCATATTTAGTCTGGCAACTGCTGTGACACATTCACGGTCTAAAAGCCATCTAAAAGGTTTTATTTAAGAAGAGTAAATTTTCACTTCATGCTTGCTTCTGCTCTCAGCCCAGTTCTGAAGTCCTTAGATTCAGCTCTTGTCAGAAAGAAAAGCATTAATCTAGAAGCACTGTTGGTTTTGCATGACCTTCTGATCTCCTTGAAAAGCAACAGCTTTGAAGGAACGACAGGCAGAGTGACAAGTGTTCAAAGTAAAATGGAAATAAAATTAGAGCTCCTACTACCTCTAGGCATCAGGAGATCCAGCAACAGTCTGCACTGAAGAGCTTAGCAGCTCTGGTAAACGTGCTTGTGTTGATTTATCAGAATGCTCCCTGCTGTTTATATTGTTTATTTCCCTGAGAAAAGTTCCCATCATGCCAGAGTGAACAACAGCTAAGCAAACACTCCTAAAACCATACATTGAATCTGATAGAGCATCACTGGCAAAGTAGCAGTGAGAGCTGTATCATTCACGAAAGGCAAGAACTCATTTTCCTAATGGAAAAAAGATAACATTTAGTTTGCGTTTGTGCAAAGCATTAAGGCAACATATAGACACCCTTTCCCTTATCAATCACCCAAGTTACAAGTAAATGTATAAACCAGCAGTTTAATGGTACACCTGTGATCAGCTCTCATGGATGTCAAACTACCACAGGCCTCACGTGGGTGATTCCCTATACCCACTAAGCAGAATTGCACACAAAGGATAACTAGCTGCAGGAACAGAAGCAAGGACATTACCATTAATGCACATCTGATGTGCATTAATTTAAACCTGTGCCAAGTAGTAGAGGTAGATGTGACAGAGCAACAGCAGGGTTAGCAAATCATGAACCCAGCCCTGCAATCTTGAGAAATGGAGGGAACAGACAGAAGGGGTCTTGCACAAAAGTGTTTGAAAACAGAAATTCTGAGGGTTTGTTTTTGTCAGGAAAGAATTAAATGAACACAGTCAATTTACAGTCTGAAGGTGGGGTTTATTTCTTCTACCTTGAAACTAACAGAAGCACCACACTGAGTACCCAACTTTTATTCAGAATAAGTCAAGGAAGTTTTTATGCTAACAAAGGAGAAATTTCAGGGGATTAAGATTCGTACTTTGCAGGACACACAAATGCAATCAGGCGCATCAAAAACTGGATCATTACCCAAGAAATAAATATATACCCTGATGCAATCTGCTTATATCACCAATAATTCTACACATGCTTCATTTTCCACAGCACAACCTATGACCGGTAGACCCTTACAGCTCTCCTCTGCATGCCACAAACCTTGCAAGCTCTAACTTTCAGATTACTCTGTATGCTCTCATCTACATGAGATCAGGGCCTAATGCCTCAGTGATGAACTTGAAAAAAAATGGAAGAATGAACAACTAAAAAAATAAATGCTAGAAGCAAAATATTTTCATGAAAATGAGAGCTGTTTCTTTCTTTCTCTCCAGTTAATACTGAAGAATACATATGTGGCTTTCCTCCCAACGCATTATTATGACACAAAGCAGTTAGAAAACACCATATTCTAGGAGATAGTTCAGAAGGGGAAAATATACACTGCATGTAAGGAAAAGCCAATTAGAGTAAAAACTGAGAAAATAACAAAAGGTTCCATTCTGAGCAATTAGAAATAATACATTTGACACTGAACAAATTAGTCACAGAAGTAAAAGATAGCAATTTTTTTGTTGCAAGAGAGCTTTCAAAAATGCTCTCAACCATCTGCTGTCAGTAAATGATCACTAAAGTTCAAGAAAATCCTTTCAGAACAATTTTGCCACATGGCAGTTAAGTTAAAGATACTTCTTTAAATTTTACAGCATACCTGGGTTCAAATACTATTGAAGATGTCACTAAACTGTTTCGCAGTTAGATCAGTTTGGTTTTATATTATTAAAATTTAAGTTCTCTTCTTTCCAAAAAGTGATTAAAGTTTTCATAACCTTTGCCTGGGAGGTCTCCTCAAGGCTACAGCAAATTCAGATTAAAAAGCCTTTTTGGTTGACACCAATAATGACATGCAGAACAAAGCAGCCAAGAAGTCAAACAGAATGCTAACTGCAAAAGCGTAACTTGTGTTAAACAAAATGACAGACTTCTGTTTATTAACACTTGTCTGCACTTGGAATTCTACCAGAATACTTATTGCAGAATAACTGTTCTGGTCGAAGCCAAAATAACTATTCCAGAATAATTACCAAAAAAAGGTCTTTTTGGTGTATTTCCAAATCCAAGCAAGATCTCAGCCCTTTGAACCAGTTTAGCATGACAGAAGATATAAAATTTTTATTATTTTCTTTTTAACTCAATAAACCTGTTTGCACACCTCCCAGCACAAGATCATCATTCCATCACAGCCTTTTTCCATCTACTGATATAGAATCATATAACAAGTAGTGGGACTTTCTGTAAAGGCTTACTAACATGCACAAAATATGAAACAGTAATTTCAGTTATATTGCTGTTGTATTTTCCCCACCAGCTTTGAATATTCTCTGAAGACAACTTATTAAATGGCAGAAGTTGTGTCAGTGCAGTCACTTCTGAAAAGAAAGTTTTACCAACAACTCAGTTGGCAAACAGTACCACAGTGCTAATGCTGCACTAAATGATCCCAAAGAAACAAAAGCACCAGTTTACAACACTTTCAGGTATATTCTACAGTCAAAAAAGTACCAATTTTACACTGAAAAGTTGTAAAAACAAGATGCCTTGAAACACTAAAACATGATGCCTTGAAAGACACTAAAATGACAAATTCTGCTGTAGTTATACCCTACAAATGCAATGTAGCCAGTGAAAGGTACTCTGTTCAGGGTAAAAGTACTGGTAACAGTGAGATAGGAAAAACATACCTTCTGTACCATAACCTCTGTATCTTAATTTGTGGTAAATTCTATGAAAGGAAAACAAGGAGTAGACCAAGTAGGGGCTCCACAGTGAAACAGTCTAACCTTTGGAAAGGAAGGGGAAGAGTAAACAGTAGAAGAAACAGGTTTCAACTGTCTGCTCTGAAAAGTTTTATCTTGTATCACACTAAGGAATCAAACCTAAAGCATGTTGAAACAGCCAGTGAAGAACATCACCTGCATGAGGAGACTAGCTCTGTCACAACTCATTTGCAACTCGAATGTCTGTTCCCTGGGAGGGGGTCCACACAATATCTGCCATTCCACTATGGATGTCAGAAACAATAAAAGGAGCAAAGCAAAAATTAATCAACAAATCCCAGACTATTACTACATGATTAAGAGTTTCAAAGTTATTTGAGCAGAAATATAAGCCTGTTCAATAGATTCATAGAACCAGCAAAGCTCTTTTGTCTTCACTCTGGTCTTGACCTACTTTTAGTATCAGTATGCACATTTGAGTTCCAGTCTAATGGTAATAGGCAGGCAAGTTATTTCAGGCTTCAATACCAGGGATGAATTTATCTGGGACACTGTAGAAGGCCAGCTGGCTGTCTTCCTCATCTATTGTTGTTTCCCTTTAGAGTTACCCCTTTGCAGAGAGGGATACAAAAAAAAAATGTATATTCATTGTCTAATCAAGTATCCCACCTTTTCTTCCCTCGAAAGCAATAAATTATAAAAGAATCAAGATCAGTGCTTCTGGAACAGAACAGCACTCAACAAATGGTGCCTTGAATAACTGAGGCCACAGCTGCTTAAAATAGAAACTAACACAGGCAGAGCAAGTTAATATCTCTTATTTTGTGTGCCCATTTATTTTGCTCACTCTTGAGACAGCCCTTGCTCTTAGATATTCTCTAGGTTGAACACACATTTTCAAGATGTGTGAAGCACTGATGTTGGGGTAGAAGAACAGAAACAAAACTTCCACTGCCAGAAGTGCAAAAATCCTGCAATTATATCAGGTCAAATTCCAAACCTGAAAAGCAATACTCCACTGGGAAATAAGTTTTTAGAGCCAATTAAAACCTATGTACACTGCTACACAAGTTTAATTGAAAAACTGTTCTCAGAAAAACAACAAAAAATGCTATTATAAAATTAGAAAGCTCATAGGAAAACAAATCTCTGATAAAGCGTAGTTATGATAATAGTTTAAAAAATATAACCAAGACAGAGACAAGTTAAATTATTCTGGAAAAGTTCAGTGTATTCTGCTAAAGGGAAAGTGCATACTTAAAGCCAGCACAGTAAAGATACACATTCTAATAAATTTTTCCCCTCTCACATCAACTTAACTACACTGCCTCACAGTTTGCTCTAAGGCATTCTTCTGCTCAAGTGAAACTACATTTTTTTGCTGCCTTTAATATTAGTCTTTATTTCTATTCTAAACATAGCTAGGCATCAACCACAAGTGAGGCTACATTGTGCTGGGCATCACAGACAGAACACCAGACAATACAGGAGCTCCCAGTACGAACGTATGAGAGAAATAAGGTGTGAAGAAAGGAATGCAGAGTAACAAATGCAATGAAAAACAATACCTGCAAAGCTAGAGGTTGCTATGAGCTAAATGCAGCTAAGAAAGCGATGGAGCTATGAATGCAATTGAGTGGAAAAGGAAAGGCAAGGAAACACAAATTGAAGCCAAGGTAAAATGTTCATTTCCTGACAATTCTAAAGCTCATAAGCATGAGCTGTAAAACTGCAAATAGTGAATATAAACTCTGTTTGCACACAGAAGCTAAATCTCATATAATCCAGAGTTTCTACTAATCTTCCCACATTCATATCTATGGAAGCCTACCTCTGCTCAACTGCCAACTAAGAGAATCACAGAATGGTTTGGGCTAGAAGGAACCTTAAAAATCATCCAGTTCCAACCTCCAGCCACAGGCAGGGTCAACTTCCATTAGATCAGGTTTCTCAAAGCCCCATCCAACCTGACCTTGAACACTGCCAGGAATGGAGCAGCCACAGCTTCTCTGGGCAACCTGTGCTAGCATCTCACCACCCTCATAGGGAAAAGCATCTCCCTTGTATTTAATCTAAAGATCCCCTCTTAGATCG
>JBCJKH010029456.1:1583-15047 GCA_039877255.1 Loriculus beryllinus | reverse complement strand
CCCAAAACTGAACACAGTATTTAATGTGTGGCCTCACCAGTACTGAGTACAAGGAGACAATCACTTCCCTGGCCCTGCTGGCCATGCTGATTCTGATACAAGCCAGGATGCTGTTGGCCTTCTTGGCCACCTAGGCACAAGATGGATCCTGTTCATCTGGCTATTGACCAACACCCACAGGTTCTTTTCCTCAGGGCAGCTTTTCAGCTACTCTTTCCAAGCCTGTAGCATGGCATGGGGTTGTTGTGACTCAAGTGCAGGATTCGGCACTAAGCTTCATGAGCTTGCCTTGGCCCATTGATCCAGTGTGTCCAGATCCTTCTGCAGAGCCTTCCTATCTTCCAGCAGATCAACACTCCCATCTAACATAGTGTCATCTGCAGACTTACTGAGGGTGCACTCAATTCCCCTCATCCCCATGACTGATAAAGATATTAAGCAAAACTGGACCCAGTACTGAGCCCTGGGGAACACCACTTGTGACTGGCCACCGTCTGTGTTTAACTCCGTTCCCCACCACTCTTTGGGCTCTGCCAAAGCCAGTTTTTTACCCAGTGAAGTGTATGCTTCTCCAAGCCATGAGCAGCCAGTTTCTCCAGGAGAATGCTGTGGGAATCAGTATCAGAAGCTTTACTGAAAGGTACTTAAACAAGATCCACAACCTTTCCCTCACCCACTAAGTACATCACCTTCTCATAGAAGGAAATCAGGTTAGTCAAGCAGGACCATGGTCCAGAAATTTTCAGTGAATACACAATAAAAAACTTGAACAATGTTCTCCCTCTTCAGCAAACATTTGCTAATGGATTTCCCAATAACAGTTCATGTTTTCAGGATAAAATCACATGCAAACTAAGCATGCTATATTCTGTGTGGGAACACTAACAGTTTTCCATCTTCATTAGGGATGGGTTGGACCCAAACTTTTTTGCTATAGTTATTAAATCATATTACATGTTCCAGTGTTGACAGGTCTGGACTTCTTCCAGAATGCTATTGATACAGAAGGCTGCATAATTTCTGTCACTGGGTAATTTTTGAGCAGTGCTGTTTATCTGGTTTTTTAGAGACACAACTGTGTGACTGATTATCTTATGAACAGGATGTATTGATTTCACCAGCTTGCATGTATAATGTGGCAGTGTATCAAAATTGCTATCTGGATAACCAAGACAAATGGGAAAACTGAGTTATTTGACTCTTCTAAACTCTGGGAATCGTTTAAGAAATATTTCTCCTGGCTTATCCCTCCTGATTCCATTCACTGCCTTCTTCCTTTTGTCTGGGCAGCAGTGCTTTTCCATGCAGGAGTTATTACATGGCCCAAGTCTTTTTAGCCAATTAACCTCTCTTCATAGTGTATATGCAGCCAGATGAGGTCTCAGGAGTGAATGAGGAGTTGTTTCCTTTTAGTTCTTTGAATATACACCCAGTTTAAAATAATAATAATTTTACACTACCTCTTTTTGCACTTCTTTTGTGAAAAAGAATTACCAGCTAAGCCTATTCCTTAAAACCTTATTTTAGGATAAATTTCTAGTGAATCCCATGCTTGAAGCAAGGCCTAACACAATGTTGCTCATTGTTAAGGTTTGATTAATGTTTCCACTCAATTTCTGACTCACTCTCTTTCCAGCATGCACAAATATTTAATTTTTTCTTTTTCTGGAACATGTTCTGTAGAGCCCATTGCTGCAGTATCCAAGCAAATTTTCAACATCATATTAGTAATAGAGTAGAGCTTTTGTGATATCCTTTTTCTAAGGGTCTCAGAATCCTCAGCTTAACCATCTTAGCATTCACATTAAGCAACTAAGTGCTATTCTGTTGTTTTACACAGAGTGAGAACAGTGTGATATCGCACTGGGAGGTATTTTACTGCAGGTCTGCAGCTGAAGGTTACATCAGGAGTAGTGTAAAAAAATCCAAGTATATTAAAGCAGAGCTGAAGTCTGTAATCGTTATGAAGACAGTTCAGAAGACTATTACAGTCACATATTTGATGTTAACAAAAGTGAACCAGTTGGAATAAATTTTTCAAAGTCTGTGGTTAAATCTAATGCAGGTTTTCCAGCAGTTCAACCATATCCATGAATAAATCAGAATCTTACTTTCCTTGAAAGTCCAGATTCAGAACTTTTAAAATAAATCTTTTTTAGGCTGGTTGTAATTTGAAGCTCATCCTTGATGAGGCTGTTGAAAAGATAATGTTGCTCTCCAGCTTTATTAGTAAAGCAGATATCTAGTGATCCTTATGCTCTTCAATGAACTTTCAAAGACTGCAAGATATGCCTTAACAAAAACTTCCCTCATAAAAGCCTAGAAGCAGTCTTTCAAAGTAAAATGACCCCCTGGATCTCTGGGTCACTAAAGTCTCATAACATGGCCATGAAATCCCTCTTTCTTTAACTCTGCAGTCCTTCAGCCTGCTTTTCCCTTTATTCTAGCTCTCTTCTTAATTAAGTATCTCAGAAAGAGTAGTTGTACTTAAACTTCAGGAGTACCCTTAATTTTCCCAGAGCAGGGTTGAGCTGGGAATAACCTTGCTATACTTGTCTGATCCAAATAGTACTAAATTAACTTAGTTTTCATAGAATCACAGAATCATAGAACGGTTTGGGTTGGAAGGGACCTTAACATTATCTAGTTCCAACCCCCTTCCATGGGCAGGGACACCTTCCACTAGACCAAGTTGCTCAAAGCCCCACGCAACCCAGCCTTAAACACTGCCAGGGATGGGGCATTCATCGCTTCCTTGGGAAACTTGTTCTAGTGCCTCAGCACTCTCACAGTAAAGAACTTTTTCCTTATATCTAACCTGAACTTCCCCTGTTTAAGTTTGAACCCATTACCCATTGTCATATTGCTACAGTCCCTGATGAAGAGTCCCTTTCCGGCATCCTTGTAGTCCCCCCTTCAGACAGATGAAGGCTGCTATGAGGTCTCCATATAGCCTTCTCTTTGCCAGGCTGAACAGCCCCAGTTTTCTCAGCCTGTTTTGTATTTCTTGAAGTTCTCCCTGGAAAATCTAAACACCTGTGTATACATTAAATTTCAAATGCAAATAGAAATAGGTCAAAAGCCTCTCACCAGAGAAAGTCTTCTACTCCCCTAATCAATCAGTGGTTTCTAACTGATTATTTTCTGTAGTCAGTACGAAATTGCAGCCCAGCCTCCGAAACCACTCTTGCTTGAAATGTTCTGTCCCTTGTTCCCTAATTTGTAATACCCAAGCTAATATCCCCCAAACAACCAAACAAAAACCATTCCTCACCACCTGCCCTCCATGAAATAGGGTGTAACTTTTATTGCTGCTGTCAAGGATAAATCCTGGTTTCCTTTAGAAACAGACATGGATTCTGTCTCAGCAGTGCAACTGAAAGAGATTGCTTAATTGCGTTCTGGAATCAGCCATGTCTCACTGCCTGGAAGAGAGCCTTTTCTGTTACCTAATGATCCTTAGGCATTTCTTCCTGTCCTGATGCCTGTGAAGAACACCCTGTTATGTTTTGATACACAGGAGATGCATATTACAACGCTGTTAAGGTGCTGCAGATTATATTTTCACCAAGTATTTGGGTGGAGAATGTTTTGTCGTTATTCAGTCATCTCGAAATCACTCTTAATGCATGCCAACTTAACCAAAGATGCAAGCATTAAAGCATTCATTCACTGAAACCAGGCAGGTCATGCATCCTAAAAAGCCTACAAAAGACCATGGTGAAGACAGGACAGAAAGAGTTCACTTGGTCTGTTTGAACTATGGGATGGCTGAACTAGCTTAGCTGTTCACGCCTACATCAGGACTCATGATGAGGACCAAGTAGGCAGTCTGACCACATTCAGTGGGAACACTTCTGGATTGCCACCAGTCTGATCAATGAGGTACAGACCACATATTACACATCTATATTCTGGCTGCCAAAGATCCAGAGGGCTTCTCCATCGTCTTTTTCTTCAGGACCATCTCAGTTGGATATGCAGGATATCATAGGCAGGCAAACAGTTTCTGCCTCATGATGCTAATACAATTGGAGACAACTGGGTCTCCCCATTAGTGTCCAGGCACTTCCCTCTGTAACCCTAGTAACCCTTTATATCTCTTGAGTCACAAAAGGTACATCCAGTCAGGCTATTTATCCTTGTACCCATTCCCCAATGGCAGTGAAACATATGAGCTCTGACATGAAGCAGACTATGCTTTGAGGCAGGAAATGGCAGGAGGAAAAAAAGATCCATGCTGAAGGTAGCTGCCATATGGCAGCTTCCATAAGAATGAAAATACTGGTTCTGTTCATGGGCCATATGGTTCAGTTTTTTCTCTCTCTCAGGAGCCAGAAGAGCCTTTCAAAGAACAACTCCAAGCAAACTGCCTTTCCTCTGGTGCCTCAGTGCTTTCCTAGCCTTCACTGGCATCACAACCGATTTCCTCAGCCTTGAAATCACTAGTAATCAAGTGACTTCCTTAGTGGCTTATTTAGTAACTCCCAGAGTGGATTTCTCTGCCAAGTACTTCCTCTGTCCCTTCTGAACCCACATAAATTTCATGCACCTACACAGAGCTCCTCTGTGGTGCTTAGAAAGCCAGTGACTCAAGCACTTTTGATGCCACAATGGCAGAATGTATATGGCCCACGATGTTATTCTGGCACTTAAAAAAGTATATATTATTACTTTCCTGGTATGGCTGCAGGATGAATATATTGCATACCAATACTTGTCAGTTATTATATCAGGTCTTCAAATCTGCTATGCTATGCTATGAATTGATTTTTTTTGGGGGGTACTCATCTATAGAAACCTAAAGTGACTATAATAACACCTGTTTATCATAAAGGGACACTTTAAAAACAAATTAATATTTGTGAAGCACTCACAGCAATAACAACTATAAAATTTTACATGGAAGACCAATTTTTAGAAAGTTGAGAACATGCAGTTAAATACATTATTACAGTGCCTTCCCACAAGAAAGCTGGGAAGACATTATACAGACCACCATAACCTGCTATACACAGTGCAACCTTAATACTTGATTTTTCAGTATTCCTCTGAGGACTTACTTAATAACAGATATTAATCCAAATTACATGATCCTGATCTAGATCCAAATGTAGCTGAAATATGAGGTGGCTCAGACTCATGATTTCTAAACAGGAACTGTCAGAAATACTGTGTTCCTCTTCCCCAGCATACCTGAAGTGAAAGATGCTGTCTAGAGTCAAAATACAAATCCACTGGCACCATTAGAGTGGTGTGTACTGATGTTAAAATTCAACAGAAAAGCTGAAGGTATAAAGTCAATTCCACTGCCATCTTTTAATTAAGAGCATTTCTGTCTTTGGCCTCTTTCTTAGGACTGGACTTAGAACAAATCATCCCATGAGCGCAAGGCAATTCTGTAATAGAAATAGCATGTCCTTTCTGATCCTCACTGGGCCATTTCTAGGAAATTGAGTTGCGTTCTGAGAAGATGAGCCTATTTACCTACGCTATTCAGCAACACACTGAGAAGCCAAGTTAACATTCTGTTGTGCTAGCCTGGTTTTTACTGTGATTCACAGGTGGAGTTGAGGGAACCCTTGAAAGACGCTTTTTCTCCTGTCCTCTAGGTGTATGGATGACTTGTATTAGTGTCTGACTGGGTGCTCTGCCCTGTTCCAGTCCCCTGTTCACACCACAGCACAAGTTATGAGGGAATTGCTCTGCTTGTGACTCCTAAAACCACCTATGATGTGAGTATCTCATGACCATTTCTGGAAACACTGAAGCATGAGAAGAACGTGAATATTTTAGAAGCACCTTTGCTGTGTTATTAATATTCCTTCAGTGTGAATCTAGTGCCACTCTCTGAAAGGTTTGTGCATATAAAACTAGTAAATGGCAAAAAAATAGACTTTTATGAAAATGTATTGTTAAGAATATAACAGGTAATCATAATATTTATTTTCACGTGTACAACACCGTGTTTTATATATCCTTCAGTATGGTCTTATGGCAATCTAGAACATCTGACTACTAAATCCATTACTTGCTCAGACTTTGTTATAAAATGAATGTTAATATAAAATATAACTTGTAACCATGGAATTCCCAGAATAAAGTCATACTCAAGAACTGAATACTTCATTCCAGAAGAGAATCATAGAGTCACAGAATCAAACAGGTTGGAAAAGACCTTTAAGTTCATCAAGTCCAACTCCAGGACTGCCAAGAATATCACTAAACTATGCTCCTGAGGGCCTCACCTACACAGTTTTTGAACACTTCCAGGGACAATGATTCCACCACCTTCCTTGGCAGCCTCTTCCAATACATGACCACCCTTTTGGTGAAGAAATTTTTCCTAATATCCAATCTAAATCTCCCCTGGCACAGCTTGAGGCTGTTACCACTTGTCCTATCACTTGTTACATGAGAAGAGAGACCAGCTGCCTGCTGGCTCCATCCTTCTTTCAAGTAGCTGCAGAGAAAGACAATGTCTGCCCAGAGCCTTCTCTTCTCCAGGATAAACAACCCCTGTTCCCTTCAGTATTCCTCATAAGACTTGTGCTCCAGGCACTTCACCAGCTTTGGTGCCCTTCTCTGGACCTGCTCCAGTAAC
The DNA here is from genome assembly GCA_039877255.1 of Loriculus beryllinus. Taxonomy (NCBI): domain Eukaryota; kingdom Metazoa; phylum Chordata; class Aves; order Psittaciformes; family Psittacidae; genus Loriculus; species Loriculus beryllinus. The sequence continues at coordinate 8,443 of JBCJKH010029456.1, read as the reverse complement.
TCAATATATCCCCTATAGTGAGGGGCTAAGAACTGAATACAATATTCAAGGTGCAGCCTCACCAGTGCTGAGTATGGGCGGAATTGCATATTGGTTCTAAGTATATGAATAACTTTACATATCTAAAAAAAGCTCCAGTTTTTCAGACATGGGCCAGTGTCTCTATATTCTGTTTGTTTAAAAATTACTAAGCAATTGCAACACCAGCCCAACAAATACATTTGCTCCTTTGTATGTCATTAGAGTGCCAAGGTCCAGCAGAAATTGAGCCTTCAGCACATTTTGCACATTTCAATAGTAAAGAAACTCAACCTAAAAAGTCTTTACACTTAACTGATCTACACACATCAGCCAATATTTCAAGACTAAGTTATAAACTGTAATTCTTTATTTTGAGAGCAAGGTACCTGAATGAAGCTTGATGCCCAAGAAATGCAAGCACACAATACTCAGGCTCTTCTAATATTTTTTGCATTAGGCATTTGAGTCATATATTACCCCTGAAATGTCTCAGCACTTCTGAGTATTATGATAGTGATGTTAATTGCCAGACTGTGGTGGTACAGAGCATGATCCATGCTGCAAAAATGTTGATTCTTTTACTTCTTCAAGGTTAACTCACAGGGTGCAATAGACAGCATTTGTAGGGTGCCACTGATTTCAGAATGTACCTCTGAAACTGGTAAGTTTTTCAGAAATTCATTTATAGCATAGGCTTCATAACATAAGAAGCTTCCTTTGGCAGAAAGAGATAAAAATGTAGACTCTTAGGGGCACAGAAATAAGCTTCCTGTTAAAGGGCAGTATTATACATGTCTCTTGCTGGAATTTTCTTGGCATAAGTAACTTCAGTGAAGCTACGTCTGCTAGTGTCAATAAGTGTGAAAAGAAGGTATGCATATTCCTGAAAAGAAACAATAATAGAAGAAATAACAAAAATAAAATGGCATTCAGTTTGCAATAAGGATTCCTTAAAAGGGAGTTCAACGAAATTTTGTTTAGTTCTACCACTCATCCTCATTGTGATTTGTGGGAAACCATTACTTTACAATTAATTTTCACACCTGCCTACAAGGAAAGAAAATATTTATCCCTGTGCGGGAAGTGTCTTGACATCTCTGTGTGAAAAGAATTGCTCAGATGCATAGAATATAATTTTTATTCCAGTATATATGATGGAATTTGTTCCACAATTGCTTCCTCATCGAAATTCCCATGAAGTTTTGGGGGTGGCTTTGTCTTTGCCTCTGGTCTGTAAGAAGAATTGCTAGCAACACTTATGTATGTCTTTGGGAAGTGAATATGCCTCTCACAGTGCAATCACATTATCTAAGGCTGGCTCGTATAAACAGCGGTTTGCAGGACAAAGCCATGACCTTGGCATTCAACTTTCACTCTTCTCCGACAAACTTCCCACAGAACATGGGCAATTCTGCTCTAAGGAAATAGCGCCTATCCTCTGCTCTGAGTAACACGTACCCTCTGATCTGTTCAGTGTCTTGCTAAAGCACTGTGTAACACTAGGCAATCTGCCAAGTTTGCCTCCAGCCAAGCCTACTCTGAAAGACCAATCTGGACTTCACTAGCAGAGAGGAAGGTTAACAACACATTTACCTGAGGAGTTCTCAGCTTAGCCAAAAACCTGCAGGAGTTACTGTAGACAGAAGAAATTACAGAAAGAGAAACCAACACTGCTTTTTAAATATTATTCATGTATATGAGAAGCTGATTGCAGTTAGTAGAAAGATTTGAATGACTTCAACAGCCTTGGAGCAGAGCCTAGATTTTTTTGTAACTTCTAGTACAAAGCTTTTGCTAGTACAAAGTAAACTGGTTCAAGTAGTTCCTGTGACTCATTGAAAAGTAAATGAGCTATTTAATAGAACTGCTACGTTCATTTCAATGCATATAATCTAAGATCAGTCAAACTACACTGGCGGAATTATGTAAATCACTATTGGGCTAGTAGCAACTGATAAGATAATTGTTAAAACACCATTAACAAGAAAGCACTCTATGAAAAAGCTGTGTTGGATCAATGCTTATTTAATTACTGTGTGATTTCAGTTCTGGAACCTTGTTCCTTATTGTTACCTAACTAATTTAAATAATGCGATGCTGTGTGTTTTGTCACAGAAAACATTATTGTAGGCTGTCCTCAGTATTGGTGTCCCTGCTTATGGCAGGGGGGTTGGAACTAGATGATCTTAAGGTCCTTCCCAACCCTAACTATTCTATGATCCTATGCAAGGAAGTGCTTGGGATGCAGCTAACTGTGCAGTAGATCTACTATTAAAAATAAGAATTTTTAAGCTAAAAGTATGTTTCACACTTAAGAAAACAGAAAAAATCTAACTGAATTTGAATACCTTACACCACAGCTAAACAATAACCATGAGACAGGAAAATGTCCCAGATATCCTTTCAAACAAACTACAAATCCAGACTGGGAACCCAAACTGACAGTAGCTTCTCTAGATAATTACAATGGAAGACTGAATTTTTTTTTTGGTATCCTGCAGTCGTAACACGTACTTAAGTGTCTATAAGAAGTTGCTTTGATTGTATCGGGATATCATATACAGTGAAAACGAAGAAGTATTTTAATTTAGGCCTTATATTTCACATAAAATTGACAGAATTGCTTGCTGGTGAAACAACAAAGTGCAATCAAAGTTCTTAAAATGTAGGTGAATTTTAAATCAACAAAAAAGGTCTTCCTGTGCTTGCTAATTTAAGTGAAACCTGAGCCACTAAAACCTAGAAAAAAGTCAAGGTCATTGCCAATAGCTTTGATTAGCAATAAAAAGGGACATAAGAACAGGCTAATGGTACAAGGACATTAAATATTAAAAAGGTGCTATTGATTTAAAGTGCTATTGCACAAACTAAGTAGCAGTAGCTATTGACCAAAAGGTAGACCGTATGTTTTTGACAACGTGTCCACCAACCCGTTAGTATTTATCCAGTTGTCTTGTAAATACTACTTACTCTGTCTAGTTTCACATTGGTTTTTTTTAATCTAGGTTTTAAAACCAGACTAAAACAAGAATAAACATTCCAACCTATTCACTGATCATTACACACATTAATTTATGTTTCTGGGTTCAGGAATATGTAGAAAAAGAAGTAAATAATATCCATTATTCTAAGTACACCTTTCTCATATTCCAGTTCCTAAGAAAAGGCATCAACGCATAAATATAGCCTAGATGTGAGAACGTGCATCTGTGAGTTACAAGTACATATACCTTTGCCAAACATTGGAGATTTCTCCAAGAAGACAAGCCACAGGGAATGAGAAGTCCTCTCAGGAAGGTGGGATATCCCATTCATTGTTCACAGAGGCTTGGATGGCAGAAAGGGAGAAGAAGTAAAGAGGAGAAGTCCCTGAGCTTACCTCTTTTACTGGTCTTCCTCCACTCTGTTTCCAAATAACTCACATGTTTTCAGCAGAAATATACGCCTGCAAGATTTTACTGACACCTCATACAACAACTGCATATGCCGGGAACACTTGCATGTCATAAGAAGATAGCAAAGAACACAAAACAGTGTTTTAAACTCTAACACTTTCTAGAACTAAGATGATAATTCTCATGATGTACAGAGGGACGACTCACACATGTAAAGTTAACAGGTGCCTTAATGCATTAATAACTCTGTGACTCTGAATCTCTCAGATAAATATCTAGAATTCTACATGGCCTTTTTTGGCTTTACTTTGTAATTCCTCAACTCAGGACTATGGGCATTTTTTGCGTGCTTACTTTATACCCTAATGATGAGAAGAGCCTTTATGGTGTGCTGAAATACAAAATCAATGCAATGCACTTAAGAAAAATAAGTATAAATAGAAAATATTTATATAGCAGTGGATTAAAACACTGGAGAAAGTAGTATACAAAATAATTCCATACTAGCAGTGAGGTGCATGTGATGAGCAACCTTTATGTCCATTAACTCTATGACTCGATGAATATCTCTGATATATATACACATAACTCTACATAACAGTCTGTGACTTCCTGGTTTCTTCCTGTAGCTTCTAAACCAATTTAAATTTATATTTGTTACTTTATTATTTTTAACTCGATGTATTTTTAGCATCCTTTCTTTCCTGGGAGTGATGTGACAGAATATATAATGTAGAAAATACTGTGGAAGTGATATCCTCACTTTAACCTCACCTTTGCCATCACTAGTTCACTTGCAGTAGTGGCACAGAGACTGCTGTGATGAAAGCAAATGTGGAGCAATTACTTTAGGAATAATATTAGAGGTGGTTTAGTGTGGTATATTAAAATGTGTGTGCATGTACAGAAGTACATGAAAGGGCTTTTATTTTCATATGATAAGAGTCTGGGAAAATCTGCAAATGTTTCTGCCACTGTACGTTTTGCCTTGATTTTCAAATGAGGCCAAAATTAAGAGAATAAGGATTTATCTGGGTTTCAGAAGAAATGTTCTGTGGCATACATAGTATGGTATAGCAGTATAAAGAGTTACAGACACATCAGTGAGAGAAGCATGCATCGGGACCAAGATATGAACCAAATGGAAGTTTCAGCTTTCACATAGATCAGTCCATCAAAAAGAAGACAATGGTGATTTGCTCCTAGATTCACCAATGGAAAGTGGTCAGCAGATCATGAAGTGTTTGCACTGTGATCAGGTTTGCACAGTGATAACATTTTGGCCTGCACATGCTTAATGGCAAATGAAGTCACTGAGAGGATGTGCTCAGGGAAGGATATATCAAGCTCCTTAAGAAGCTCTTCAGAACTGATATTTTTTTGGGGGGACTGATTTTGTATATTCCCTTCTGGGTCATCTGAGACCTTTTTCCTGCCTTACGATATGCAGCACCTTCAGGTTTTCTACCCAACTTTGTGGCACAGTGGAGCCAGCTAGTGTATGATGCAGAGGAGTAAATCCCTGCTTGGTTCTGCTCAACACAGTCACTTGCCTGTGCTGGACTCCCATTTCTCTAGAAGTTATCGCACAACACATTTCTGTAATTTCCCCTTTGCCCTCACCGCCATCATGCCTTCCAGGGGCAGGGTTTATGGTAGAAAAGTCCCTGCATACAGAAACTCAATCCAGACTCCCACAGGAATCCCTGCACAATGAATCATGCTGCAAAGGCACACCTTGTCCTTTATTGTGTGTTCTTACCCTTCAGGGCATGAAATTTTCATCAAAACTACTATTTGTTTCTTTGTTTTTCACAGAAAATAGTATGGACCAGCAAAGCATCTCATGGGAAACATTTGCCACCCTTAAGAAAATCAGACGTTTCAGGATACTACAAGCCTAAAAAAATAATTATTTTGACTGAAAATATTTGGAGTTTATGATAAAGTGTTTCTACATTTAAAAAGATTTTGTGAATGTTTTTGACATTCTGACACATGGACAACCAATTTCTTTTTCCAGTATCTACCAAATACTGTAGAACAGAACAAGATGTGGAAGAAAACAATACACTGGACACAGAAGGAATTCACCTAAAAAAGAGGGCATAATTTCTGTGTGTGTACCCATCTCTAATAAACATTAGCCTTTTTGCAGAAATCTCCATGCGATTGTCCAGGGAATTTGATGGAACCTGTGGTTAATAACTGATCATCTTCCTATGCAAAACTGCAAATTGCATGACTTGGTGAATAGCATATAGGGGAAGAATGTAGTAAGTAAATATTTATCTGCTAGCTTACTGTTTCCATTTGTATTATGTAGAGCAAACAGTACTGTGTACAAGCTGCCACTTCCTTAATAAGGAAAAAAGGTAGTAATGCCAATATAAGGTGATTTTTATTACAGAATAGTAAAGTGGTTACAGATTTTGAATGCTTTAACTTCACTTATTAAACAAAGATTCTTCCATTAGTGCATAGTTTAGCTATTGCCTTTGTTTGCAGTACAGTTTGTATTTTTTTGAAAAGTGTTGGAAACAATCTCTGAAGGAGTTGCCTTAAAAAGAAGAGGTGAGAGGACTTTATAACTACCTTCAAGTATATAAAAATTAGTGCTTCAGAAATGTTCAGGGCCCTTAATCTTTAGATGTTTCCTGTGAAGTGCTTTTTCCAGTATACAATCTATGTGCTTTAAAATAATACATGTGTTATTATGAAAACAAAGAGACTTACGATGATCTCATTGCATGATTTATGACTGTAAATGTAACCACAGATGCTTCATTTTCTGAAGATCCTCCTGAGAATCAAAACACCAAAAAGTTAATCTTAGCACCTGCACCCAACCACAGGCTTGGAAATATGTGTCATTATATAATCAACATGAGCAAGTCATTGAGTCGAAATTGGGAACACCCAAACTGGTTGTGCACACTCAGATGTTAAGACAGAGAGCATGGGTACTGATGTGCATTAACCATACATAATTCAATTCTTACCTAAAGTAAAATAATGAAAATATTAAGTAACTGAAAGTGTTACAGTGGAATATAACTCTGGCATATTCTGGCAAACAGTGTTTTGTTTTACAGAGCACGTGTTCTACTATAGTCTAATATACAGCAGTGAGAAACTTTCAAGAATATACTTTTGCCAATGATTCAGTATTTGGTATTCATCCTTCTTTTTTATCCTATTTTAGAGCTCTCAGGCATCTGGGCAGTCAACTGGAAAATGTTGTTAGACATATGTGACTAATCACATACCATTAACAGTGAAGAGCCAACAGTCAAATGAAATGCACTTTGGAACAAACAAACAAAAAAACCCAACTGAAATTTATTTCCTAAGTTCTTTGGCACAAGCTTAAGGATAACAAAATATGTTTACAGTGATCACGGTGAACCTGTTAATTATACGAATGCTGAAGGAGCTGACAGA
>JBCJKH010029454.1:0-11138 GCA_039877255.1 Loriculus beryllinus | reverse complement strand
TTATTGTGTCACCTGGGCCTTGGGAGTACAACCCTGGCATCACATTTGCTACCAGTCCAAGGTAGACTTCCATTTGCAGAAATTTCATCGGTTTTGTCTGCTCCCACAATACTTTCATGTTTTTACACTTCTCAGTATCTCTCACATACAATACCCATTCTTGCCATTCTTTTTATACTGGCAGCACATCCACACACCCTAAAGACACGTTAAAACTGCTACTTTTCATTTATCCCTCTTAAAAACATACAGAAAAAAAATGTTGCTACTGTGCTGAAAGGCAAAGTAGCTTTATATAATTTGAAATAAGTGTATTTTTCCCTCCTTAAGCAATATTTCAGCCTTAATAAATCCCCAAAACTACCTTCAAGGTGGAGTTATTTAATCAAATTACACCAACAGCAGTAAATAAGCAGCTCAGGCAAATGACCACACAGAGCCAATGCATCCACTGTCTTTGCTTTGTATCACTTTTAACCTTGTTAAAAAGCATATCAATATCAGCACAATAAGGATTATGCCATTTTAAAGAGAAGAAATACCTTGCAAATAAGACATTCCCCATGTGAAATGATAAAAGATTCCTGCTTTGAACAGTTTATACAAATAAATGTTCCCAATATCCTGATGACACTTTCCGAACTGTTGGTTCACTTTTGAAACCACACATTCTCTCCAGACTGCATGCTTCCTGTTCACTTACAACTGGTCGTGTTTGGAAAGACCAAAGGAGTTAGTAGTAGGAATGATGGTGGGAACTGAAGGCATCAGATTCAGAAAGAAGTCAAACTATAAAAAAATAATTAAAAAAAATAATCCTCATGGAATGCAAGTTTAAATCCAGGATCTTCGTGTTTCTCATTCACACCTTAGAAACACAATCCTCACATGCTCCAATCTGCTCCTACACACATCAACACCAGTTAGTAAAATCAACAAAAACTCAGTTGATCACATGGGTTTTCACACAGCAGATCGCATTGTTAAACCAGAATAGGGCAGAAAATGTTGATCAGTGTCCTTAAGTTCACATTTTAAATAGGAATTAATATGAATAGGAATCGAAGATAAATTCACAAAAAGCTTTAAGTAACAACAGGCATACTTGACCACGGAAGGGCATCATTAACACTCCTCCAGTCTTATAACAGTGAATACAGCAGAAGCAAGAAATCCAAGACTTCACAGCCATTACCACAAGAAAAGGATTAACTGTCACAGTGTCACTGCACAGTCATACATGCTACGAAAGCCTCTTGATCACGAGAAAGAGCACAGAAGGTCTTTTCCCCATCCTCATCCTGGGTTAAAGTGTGGATCCTCCTTCCAAGACAAGCAGAAAGCAAGCAGCGACCAGAGAAGCATTTTCCAAAGGTGATAGGCAGAATCAAACAAAGCATCCTCAGCAGATATAGGTATCCCTAGCCCTGCTGCCTTGAACATGCAAAATACACTGCTGTCAGAAATGAACCACACTGAGTTTGACACTGGTTTAAATGAAGTTTGAAGATCTTGAGCACAAACAGCTGCCCCACCACAACCTGCACAAAGAACTACTGCTGCAGGCTGCTGGCTTCCCTGCAAGCTCCACAGCACATTCATAACCCAGGAAATGGTCAATGCACATATTAAATCTCTGTCACCAGCAGGAATGCTTCAGGTTTTCATCCCTGGAAAGCTTCCTCTGTTTCTACACGCGCTTAGACCTCCCTTCCCCAGTTTAACTCTCAAAGCCATGTTAGACCAAACTAAACTAATGCTTCTACCAAGTTCCATTATCATAGAAAAGAACAGAAATAGGAATCCAAGCTTAAACTCATCTACTGCTGAAATGCCTATATATACATATATAAAGCATCTTACCTCACAGCAAGGAGCCACCAACACCTCCCCCCAGGATCCTGATCAGGAAGGAGGATAGAGAGAAAGAGGGATGGCTCTCCCAGTGCCTCCTCTGAAGGGCCATTAGCCTTCCTGCAGGTAGGAATTGTCAACTCGGGTTAGATATTGTCCAATTAAGACCAGCTAATTCTGCTAGACAGATTTTTATTATTCACACTACAATTACTGCAACTACAGGTTCATTCAAACTGGAATTAAGAGGTGGAGTTAGCACTTTAAATCATTTAGGGAACTCCACACACACAAATCACTGATTTATACATACCACCTGCAACTTACCTGCCTAATTTGTAGTTGTATTTGAAAGCATGCCTTACTTGCATTAACTACTGCATTTATCTATCTCACAGGGGTCAAGCAAACTGCTTCTGCTAAAGGCATACCGCACTCACTAATACAGCGCTGTGATTACATTATTATTGCTGTCTAGCTTTGTTATTAACTGGAAAAAAACAGTGTTTAGCAAACAACTTGCAGTTTCTGTTCTATATGTGCAAAGACTTACTTGCTCTTACTTGCTGATGAAAGCACCACACCTCTCTGGGTTCTACAGTCATTGCACAGGTAGATTGCAGCATCCTTGCAGTGCCATTTATATTGAGCATACTTAGCAGGCCTGAAGTTTGCTTCCTTATATAATTCTGAAAGTCCATTTTTTCAGTGAGTTGAACACAAACCAAAGGAGATGACTCTGGGGACAGGAAAGAAAGGTGGCAGAAGGGAAGGCAAAGATGATTTTAGTCTGTTTTGATGATGAATGTTTCTGTCCCTCTAGCTGAAATCACTCATAACCATGGACATAGGTCCCAAGAGCGTCTTCAAGAAGTGTTTGCAGCTTGTGCATAAGCACTGTTTGAAATGTAGGGCTCTTCAGTAAATTGTTTTTTTAAGAGAATTAGATTAACTTAGGAACAAAGGGACATGTTTTAATTGCTGTTAGATACTTCAAGGCATGCTTCATGGGACAATTAATAAAATGCCCCAAGGGAATGAAGACACCAACACATCACATTCAAGACAAGAATTAATGACCCCATAAAATACTCCCTGGTGTACCTTAAAGCTAAACTGGCAATATTTATAAATTAAAAATTAACATTTTTAAGCCTCCTACTGACAGCAGCTATATTGCTGAAGAAATTAGTGACAGCCTTAAAACAACAGAACACACCAAACAAAAACAAACAAGAAAACAGCACAGCCATAGCTCTTGCAAGATACCTTCTTCTTTATCAATTCCAGCTGTTGATAAATGACAGATGTAACTTGGTATTACCAGGCTGGCAGCAAACTTGTTATTTCTGAACTTGTTCTCAAGATACCGTATATCGTTGATATTGATGTGATGCTGACAATCCTTTGACCTTGCAGTTTCATAAAAGAAAAATGCATAAGCCATGGGCTGAACTATAATATTTTTTTAATGACAGGTCAGTGAAGATTGAAGGAGCAGCTCTCAACCAGGTATCAATCACTATTTTTCACTCCTTCCAAAACTGAGAAAAAGTTTTTGATAAATGACAGTGTTTTTAAATTTACCCAATCAACATGTGGTTTAGCCTAAAACTCTAATGTCAAAATATCACATTTGTACATATTGTTTTGAAAAGGAAAATGGTATGTTTTACAGAATTTGCTTCACCAAAATGAGATTTGTTGAAGTCAGTAGAATGAAAAGTTGAGTCAAGGGTTGCTCATAATAACCCTGGCCAGGGAGTGATTCTATCTCATGGAAAATGTTGATGTTGTAAATGTTGGTAAGTGCTGATCTGCATAAGAGAAGTAGGACTTTTGGGCTGTTGGAAGGATGAAGTTGCAGCTTTGTGGCCTCCTTCCCATGCGACCAGGAGGTGTCGTGCAGAAAGAAAGGGGACTGCAGCACTGCAGTCATTTTGGCCATTAAACATTGGAACAGTTTGTGGGTGGGAGGTTTGATGTGAAATGCACAGCAGTGTGTACTGCAATGGGGTATGAAGTCACACAATGTTAACTCCAGACTGCATGGAACCTAGTGTGCAACGAGCTGTTAGAATGAGTCCAGAAGCCACAAAAAGGCTCCAAGGGCTGGAGCACCTCTCCAGAGGCTGAGAGCTGGGGTTGTTCAGCCTGGAGAAAAGAAGGCTCCAGAGAGACCTTGGAGCAGCTTCCAGTATTTAAAGAGACCAACAAAAATCTGGTGAGGGGCTTTTGACAATGGCATATAGGGATAGGACAAGGGATGATGGCTTTAAAGTGAAGGAGGGGAGATTTAGATTAAATATCCGGAAGTTTTTCACAATGAGGATTGTGAAACACTGGTACAGGTTGCCTATAGCAGCTGTGGCTGCCCCCTCCCTGGCAGTGTTCAAGGCCAGGATGGATGGGGCTTGGAGCAACCTGGTCTAGTGGAAGGTGTCCCTGCCCATGGCAGGGGGTTGGAACTGAATGATCCTTGAGGTCCCTTCCAATCCAAAGGGACCTCAAGGTTGGTTATATGATTCTATGATTCTACGACTCCTGCCTTACAGCAGGCAACCCAAAGGTGGAACCCACTGCCACCATGGGCAAGTGCAACAGCTGGTGGTTGTGGAGAGAACTATCACCATGGTGTGTGAGAACACTGGCCCTGTGTGCTACCTTCCAAAATACTCCCTCTGCCAGGACAAGCAGCACAAAGGGTGCTAAACCAAGAAAATCTTGCTTGTTACCTTTCAGACAAGATGCTCTTGTCTTTTAGTCTTTATTTCTCATGAGAAGTTAAACATTTTTTCCAAGGAATTAATGTATTTTACCATGGTGTTAAGCAGTCCCTGTATCCAGAACACCAAGCATTGTCCAACTGCTGGTTGATGTTTCATGAGCGCAGCTAATGAGGACGCTAAGGACAACTAATATAGTGATAAACTTATCCTGAGAGCCCACACTTTATCAATGTATAAATCCCTGTTATAAAGTGACAATGACACAAGTGAGGGTCTTTCATACAAATGGAATCTCAAGAAAAAATAATCGAACTTCTCCCTCTGAAAAAAACAGAAGAAATGAAGTATCCTGCTCTAGCCCAGTTAATATAAAATCATTAAACAGAGGTAACATGGATGGAACTCATAGACAACTGATAGGAAGGGAGCTTAAGGATCATCTGGTCCAAAATTTGGAAAGTATTTGACTTTTCAGGGTATTTGATTTGAAATGTACAATATTCACATCAAAAATACAAACACTCTCAAAAAACAAAATAAAAATGCATGATTAGAAGCTGAATGGCTGATAGATGGAAAAGCAACCATCACTGAGCTCTGGTCCCAGGTGTGCTCCCCACAGGGCTCCAAGATGCCTGCTACTAGAGATGCTGCTGTAAAATATCTTCATTAACCATCTGGGAGGAAGAAACACTTTGCAAAACAAAATCATTTGTGGCATGGGTGTTAATGGCAACAGAAAAAACATCTAAAACAATCTGAGAAAGATGAGCCTGTTCAAACTCAATGCTGCCTCTGCAGCCAGACCCAACCTGATGTACCCAGCCATAGGCATGCAAGCCAGGGTGAGAGATTGCCACACAGGAAAGAGTATAAACCACTTTAGAATATACTGTAATGCAGCACATTTTTTTAAAAGAAGGAAAGTATTTTTATTTTTTTAAAGTTTTGCATTTTTAATTTTGTTCCTTGCACTTCATTAAAAGCCTGGATTTTCTAGCTTTTTCAGGGCTTTCGCTGTTTTGACACCTCTCTCATTCTGTTGTTGTTTTAGAGATCTTCATTGAAAGGAAAGCATATTTTTTGTTCCTGCTACAGCCACAATGCCATGGGAACAAAATACACAGCCAAATTGTGGGGAAGGCTTGTTTGCAGATGAGCTGTACAGCAGTTCCCCCCACACACACACACCCTGCCACACGTACACATGTCTGCCTCTCAGAATGACAGTGGTGCTTTGTGCTTCACTAAAGCAAGAATGGGAAAAGCCGCTTTAGTTCCCCTCTGATCTGACATGCCAGCAGATGTATATTATTGGCTGTTTACACTGCAGCACCATCTGCATATCCCCTTTTGGTATAAATTATACGTTGAGTGCAGAGCTTGGACCACAGATATCAAAACCCCATCAAGAGCACTGCATATGCCAGCAAACCATCCTGCAGAACCTCCTGTTTCCCCGTTTTTTTGGCAGGGGAGAAGGATCAGCAATACAAGGAGATACTGCTCAAAGTGCAGTCTTTGCTGTTCAATATTTTCTCTCCCTGGGAAAGCTGCTTAAGATCTTGCAGCATTCCCAAGCGGGGGTGGGACCTGTAGACAAAAGGGGGAAAGAGGAAAAGGAGACCTCAGTACCAAGGTACATCACTACACAGCCCTTTGATTTATGTCTCTGTCAAGGAGAGTCAATCAGCAGTAATTTGACAGGGCTACCACACCTGGCCATCTCCGTAACTGCAGCACCTCCAGGCACACATTAAATTTTCTTCTGTAATTAAAGCAAGGGACAAAGATCAGGAAAAAAAAAAAAGACAAATCGATCTCCAGTCACAACTTTACATGTTCCTCTGCTTTAAAAGTTATGATGGCAATCAAAAGAATGTGTGTAAAGTTTCAGAACAGTAATTTTCCTTGAACAAGTTAAAAAGGTTTTGCAGATTTCCCTTCCCGGGAGCAGGAGCTGGACACCCACCTGCCTGCACACCCCATGCTGCCCACAGCTTCCACTTAATGCCCATGCCAGCACAGGCTGTCTTCAGCACGGTGGGCAGTGTTGGATAAGAAAAGTCCGTTTGTGTTGTGAGGGCAGGAAGGGAATCTAAAATTACCAGTAGTATTGGGGGACACAGACGTGAAAATTGATAAATATAGGAGATTTATGTAATAATAGTAATGCAGAAGACAGTAACACTTTAGGAAAGCTAACTTTTAATTTGCTTACCTGAGAACAGGAATGTTTACTCATGTTGTGCTTCCAAAGAAAACCTTTTTAAAAAACAGGCTCGAGTGACCTGGTATCCAATGTCCCTCCAGGGTCGTGGGTGAAGCCATCCTGCCTGCCCCATCATCTGCCTTGCATTTCCACACTCGCCAGCAAGCAGCATGAAGGCTCAAGGCAAACCAAGTAGGATTTTTATCTCTTTGACTGTTGAAACAGCTGAAACACTCAAGGTTGGACATCACAAATTAGGCACTGAATTTGCTTGGGACCTTGAGCTTCTCAACAGTTCATGCAGTGAGCTATGGGCAAGCAGGAGATGCTAAGTACAGCTTGTATCTAACACATGGTCTGTAAAACAGACATCTGGGACATCACTAGATCCCCTGAGAGAGCAAGGGCTTGGAGATGAACCTCTCCTCTGTCCATCAGGGTGATTTCCAGAGCTGTAGCCCACTTACAAGGGGCATCCCTCTGAGCTGAAGAGACTTTTTTATATATGAGCACTGTTCCTATATATATGCTCTCATACGCATATATACACTTTCATATATATGCACTATATAAAAATACTCTTTCATTTATAAAAATATATAATCTATAAAAATATATTCTATATATAAACATATCTGCTTCTGTACAAACAAACAGTACTTACATGGAAGTGCAAATAGTATGTGCTTACCCAAAACTGTGGGAAGCTATGAAGAATCAGTGCATACCCACCCTACCCCTGCGCTGATTTTTTCAGCAGCGTTTGCTCCAGCACACAGAACACGGTTTGTTGCCCAGGCCTGTGGGCAGAGCGAGGAAAAGGAGGCAGTCCCACCCCAATTGCCATGTACTCTTTCAGTCATTAACACGAAGGCATCACACCACAGAAACAGGACATCAGCCAAGAGCAATCCCATTCCTAACAAAAGTTATTTTTAGAAAGAAAAAAAATAAGAAAAAAACAGAGCTGCGTAAAACCCCTGGGAAAACCATAATAGCCAATAGGATATCCATCCTAACTATAATAAAACTGAGTTTTCTGAGCCTTAGTCTGCAAATCAAGGCCTGTGAATGTTCCTCTTCAAGGGCTCCCAGTGGAAATCTGGCATGTTATTTCACAGAACAGGTATTGCAGGATAAGAGCTTAAAAAGCAACTTTCCCATGAAATCGCTTTCAGTTTCCATGTCTGTTAAGCTTCCTACCTGCCTAAGCCTCCAAATCACTTAGAACATTAAAAATTCTGTGTCTGACACTGTTGTACAATTTGGAGCGATTGCAGATCACTGGATGATGGCCCAGAGAAGAGGATACAGCAAGCAGGATGTCATTTATTAAACCTTTGAATTGCAAGCACCATTCACTTAACCCATTATTGCATAGTGCACAAGTAAATTACGATTGTGATGTGTAAAAGGATTTTAATATTTCAGTCTGGTCACCATTCTGCTTTGTCATATTGCTCCATTATAAACTTTGCTAAAAGGAGTTGCACATTTGCTGGGATATGTATTTTATATCACCTACTTGCTGCTAAATTATTTATAGCAGTTAGGCAACATCTACTGTACCATATGTTATAGAGATAAAAACAAACACAAAAAAAAGGTAGCTTCAGAACAAATTTTAGGTAAAGAAGAATTAACTGTAAAGAAGAAATTGAGGCTTTCTTTTCTTGTATGGTTACCTTATGTAAAAGGCTTCTAATCCATAGCTGACTGTGCACTGACTCATGGAAACAAGTTACAGGTGAAAGAGAAAAGGCAGATCAACACAGATGACTGTGTGTATGTAAGATGTCCAGGATCAATTGTGTGAAATGGTTTTTCAGGCAAAAGAGAACAGAAAAAAATGTGCAACAACAGCAACAACAACAACAAATTGCACAGACACACACACAAAAAACAAAAAACCCTCACAAAAAAAGCAATCAAAGGATATAAACAAAACTGCTAATGTAATACTAATGTAATAAGGCACACAGAAATTCTGTTGTCACAGCCACGTTTGCTGCAAACACCTACAGCCTGGGACACACAGCTAAACAGGTTTTTACATTGGCCATAGGCTATATCCAGTGTCCGGGTGTCGCACGTGAATGGCTGAGCCGCAGAAGCCTTTGCTGCTCTGGGGTTATTGATTTGTTCCTCAGGCATTTTCAGTTGCTGATTCATCCTCTTGAAGAGCAGAAAATAGCCCTTGAAATGCAGCATGGCTGTGCTCTTGCAGAGGCACTTCAGGCAGCACTCTGCATTTACAGGTGATTTAATTTGTTCCCATGCAGCAGTAAGTGATGCCCTGGACCCTCCATATACCATGGAGGTGTGCTGTCACCCCTTTGAAACCCCACCACTGGCTGTCTGCATCTCCCAGGCATGGGCTGAGCCCAGTGCCAGCACTCAGGCAGTTGTTCCCTTGTGCCACCTCAGCAGAACGGGCTCTCCTCTGTTGGGTCCATGCCGCACACATGCACATTTCCCACCCTGTGGCCCTAAACCCCATGACACACAACTGAACATCCCTTCACTAAGGTCAAGTTAGCACCAAAAATTTCCACAGCCTGCAAAAGCCATCCACTTAAGTGAAGTGCCACTAAATTACTTAAGTCAGTATTAAGGGCCCCAAGAAACATGTTCTGTGGATACACATTTCAGCGACCTTAATCTGTGAAGTTCATAAAGAAGAATAGGAAATTACACATGCACTTAGCTGACTTAATAAACCAAGTCTGCAGAGGGTCCTAGCCAATATTTTGTTATTCATGACCTTGAGGTGCTAATTTCTTAAGTGATAATGAGATGTAACCTACACATTTTACAGCCAAGAGTGTGGTAATAGAGAGATTCTTTTCACCCCAGGAAGCTTTACTCTAATTTAATACATAAAAACCAGAAAACGATCTTGGATTTCACACTTTTTTGCAGGGCTATCACCCTCTTACCAGTGTAGCAAGCTCTTAAGTATTATTTCTTATTTGAGGAAAGCAGAGCTGAGAAGCAAAGTGTTTCTTAGTAAAAAAGCAGACAGGAGAAAGAAAACCATTAAACTCTATCTTTTTTAATGTTAAGGATTCATTTTTTTATATTCAATGAAAAGCTCTTGGTTCTTCTAACAGAGACAGAAAAATGCATATTCATGAGTTTGTGAGATTTGCAGTAAGCACAGATGCACATGGGCACAAAGTAAACAGACTGGATTTTGATTAAAAAAAACAATATCCCATTTAAAATAGAAATTTTCAGATAATGTATTGATTTAACCTTTCCCCAAAAATAAAGTGTCCCATTTAGCCAGCACTACCAAGAAAAAAGTTTGATACAGTGAGCTGTACAATATTAGCTGTAACGTTTTGTGCCTTTGGTGTTTTGACTGCCAGTCTCACCACATTTGTCCAAAAAGATAATGAGCTTTTATGCTGTTATGAAAATTAGCAGCAAGCCACATAATCTATTTTATAAATGGCTTAGTTCAAGACTGAAAGCATATCCTTTTTTTTTCTCTTATGTGTAGGAGTGACTGCAGTTTTTTTCTTCTTTGAAGCTGAAATAACAAAAACCCCTGACGTGGGAGCCTGTCAGCATGTGCTTCTTATAACAGCTCTTCCCTTAAACTATTTTTCCCTTTAGCCTTGTGAAATGGGATGCTCCTAAGAATTCACTGAAGGCAAAGCTTTGCCTTCCAGCATGAGGTCTACATTTAATTTCCAGTGGGGTTTCCCTGCAATCACGCTGCAGCGTGGTCACCCAACACCTTAAATCACTGACTCAGCAATCCATTAGCTGTACCCATCACACCAGCCTCGTTGGGATGAGGGAAAAGACTGGCTTGACACATCAAGGTGTGGGATGTTAAGGAGAGCAGACTCCATCCCATGGCCTGTACACCCATCAAAGGTTGAGGCACTTGGAAGATCCCTTCCAACACAAATCATTTATGATTTTATGATTTAGTTTGGTCTGGCAGAGCAGGGACATACAGAGCCCTGGCACACATGGCAGTACAGCACAGCAGAGCAGCACTAGTGCTTTATGACTGGGAAATACAATAAAACCAAACAGAAGAGAAGAAATCCTGCTCCTGCAGTGAGATTGCATGGCTATGCAAAAATCCCAACCTCATGAGAGCTCTGTGGGGCTGCCCATCAGCCTGAGTACTGCTTATGCCCATACCAGTCCTTCAGTTGGTGTGGAGACCAGACTTCTGGTACAGGGCATAATGGGAGCTCATGCCCAGGAGGGATGTATCAAGCAGCTCTGGACACCAATGCTCAGACAGCACCTACCATCTCCCTTGCTAAATCCCAAAGGTGGACTTCTTTGGAAGTAGTAGATAGCATCTTCTCTCA
>JBCJKH010029445.1:0-18724 GCA_039877255.1 Loriculus beryllinus | reverse complement strand
AAACGCAGGCAGGTTTGAGCATCTAGCAGAATCCAGAGCACTCAAGCACTCCCGTGGTGAATGCTCCTTGCCTTTGCTCTGGAGAATGAGAATAGGCTTTGGATCTCACTTCACTCCATATCCAGAAGTCCGTAATGCTCTGTGTGCAGCTGGATTTTAATGCCACTATAGTTTTGGAGGAAGTTTTTCTGGTATTTTTGGATTTAGATCTCTTCTTGGGGGCTGGAATTAAATGATCTTAAAAGTCCCTTCCAACCCAACCCATTCCATGATATGTGATCTCAGACATGCTTTGGAACTTTGCTTTGTGTTCTTTAAAAAGTTTTATTTTCAAAATGATTGCTCTTTCAAGACTTTTGTATCATCAAGGTCTAAATCTGGACATGACAAACTTTATCTGAAGTGAAAGCCATATGAGGCAAAAGTAGAAAAATAGAAATCAATTTCTATTCCAAATACTTTCAGAAACCAAGGATAAAGAAATAAAAAATGAAGTTTTTCTTTGGGACTTCTTTTGAAGCATCACTGGAGTAACTTGCGGGCTTTTTCAGAAACATATGTATGCCTTCAGAATCCAAAACATATTTCAAAAGTTTATATAAATATGCTTTTGACATGTGACCCCTAGAAATTGGAAACACCAGAGGTAGTAATTTCTCTTTAAATATGAAGAGTACAGAGGCCAATATCTCAAGCAGACAGGAGCTACCAAAATGCACTTTGTCTTTTGTAGTTAGCATAAGATATCGCAGATGGCTTTTGTCCAGAATTTCAGAAGCACCTGAAGACAGCTACATTCTGGCTACTAATGCGTCACGCAGGATGAAATAGAACCTCCCGTGAAGCTTGTTCATTTCTTTAGACATCATAGTAATATTTCTCCAGACTATTTCCAGCACAACTTTTCAAAGCTAGTGATTAGGCAGAATGCCTTTTATTAGACTTTTTGATGGTCTAGGGTGACACTATGTGGCTAATCCGAGCAGTGAAATATCAATTGCAAGTTATCTCTTGGAATAACTCATGAGGAAAATCTAACCTCTTAATTCTAATGCTAAACAGACAAGGTTAGAGCCCATCAGGTTTTATTAATGTCATATGAAGTGGTGAGCGTGTCTGAACTTTTTGTTCCTAACTGTAACATTCAAAGTATCACTTGATGTAAATATATGGAAAAATGAAAGAAATCATTACACTGAAAATAGACTCTGCCTTGGAAGGGATAGAAGAGTTAGGCTGTGGTCTAACCCTTTTTTAGAAAGGAAAAAAATATCTGTAGGTATTGTCCTCTCTCATCAGCTGTATGTTGCCAAGTCTGTTAGGAAACAAAGAGCAGGCAATATTCCTAGTCCAGTATCTTCTGCTCTTTCCTGTTGCCTTGAAGTTAATTTTCTTTTATTTGGCCCTGTATCTCCACCCCTTCCCCCATTTAATTCCTTCCCTGGAAGGACTGCTTGGGCCTTATGCATCTGTATGGATGTGGACAGTCACAATCTAATTCTGCAAATAATACCACACCTCTGTATTTGCATGGATACATGTCAAGCTGCTTTATCCCTACAGTTCATGGCTGGCCACACATATATTTGGGTGGCAGTCTGTTTCAGCCCATATTTTGAATAATGTCACTTACAATTCCACAGATTGCAAGAAGGCTTCGCTGGTTCCACCTCATGACAATTCAGTCATCAGCTTGTGAACTTATCCCATGTTCAAGGAAAACTCCCTTTTACATGAGTCAACATAAGCTTTTAATACTTTAATTATGTCAGCTCCTGTTTAAATCTTTTCAACATGCACCAGCATATCATTTGGAAAAAACAGTCTGAGTGTGACATACTGCATGGCACCCTCCAAGTGTCTCAACCTGACAAATAACCATCACTTTAAACTGCCTCAGGCCTTATCTTGCTAAGAAAGCAAGTCTCTTTCATAGTTCTTCAGATACAACTCCATTTTCAGGTATCCACTTGTAAAATTTAGGGTAGGAAACAGTTTGAGCCTGTTACATTGTCCAGATACCATCTATTGCAGTGGCAATAAATGAGGACTTACATAATTAGTTCAAGCAGTTTTGCATAATCTTATAATCAGATCCTGCTCTTCCTTCCTGCACCCCCGTTTCTTGGCTTGAACTAAGAGTGAGGCACTCTTAATAGTATTTATGCTTCTTTGATGCAATTTCTCCAGAGGTTTGTCC
This sequence comes from Loriculus beryllinus, assembly GCA_039877255.1. Taxonomy (NCBI): domain Eukaryota; kingdom Metazoa; phylum Chordata; class Aves; order Psittaciformes; family Psittacidae; genus Loriculus; species Loriculus beryllinus. Next base: position 16,524 of record JBCJKH010029445.1, on the reverse strand, counting down.
AGGCCTCCTCCCAGTTTGCTATAGTGTTTCCCCCCAGAACCAGCATCAGTCTGTTTGGAATGCAGAGACTGTCCTAAGACAGATTGTCTCCTCAGCTGCTGCACTTGGCCTATATTTAAACCCACAGTGGGGATGAATCTAATACTACCTCTGGAAATGGACCTTCTTTATTGTCCTTTCATAGCTTTTTTTTGTACACCAACATTTACCAGATCCACTGATGCAGTTTGTGACCACAGTTCCCTGTTTCATTAGTTTGAGCTTGTCAGTGACACTCAGCAACTCTCATGTCTGTCACTCCTTCACAGCCATGAAAGTTTTGCTGGTTAGGGATAACTTGAGATGTTGGCTCCCAAACCAGATGTCAGTAGTCTCATTTGCTGTCTCTGCTGCTATTAGAATTTCTATCCCTAGATAATATTTTTACAGCAGAACAGCTCTTTTCCAAATAATTTATTTATCCAAAGGGAGTTTCCACAGTTAGCATTTATAACATAATAAAACCCAGCCTTGGCTATTTTTCTTGTCTATAATTCACTTGAATTTTAACACTGACCTCCAAAAATTAGATCTTAAAAGCTGTAATCCATCAGCATATTACAATCACATTTAAGACCACTTAGCTATTGCTAATGGGAGCTGGGGAAGGAGGCAGGCACAAGTCATGCCTAAATTTTTTGCAGGTCTCATATTTTCTTAGCCAAAACATTTCTGTGTATTTTGTTGATCCAAGGTATAAGGAGAAGGTAGACCGTCAAAGTTTATCCCCTAAACTTTAACATCCTAAATCTCTAGCAGCTAGGCTTTCATTAGCACAATAAAAGTGCTGTCTTACAATAGGAAGGTTTCTTTTTCTCCAGTTCCCTTCAGTAGCAGCACTTAATTCCCTGTTATTTTTCTGGAAGTCGAGGTGATCCTCCTTAGATTAGGTACAATTATAATTTTATCCATTTCTGTGGCTAAGGAAAAGTACTTTACATAGCTTACACTCTTCACCTTCCATCTTCCCCACTGACATTTTTGCTATTGTATGGGAGAGATTTAAGTTCTGACACAATTTTGACAATCTCTTGAACATTATTGACCTTGATGCTCTCTGCTGATCATGATTTGTAAGTCACAGGCTAAGTCAGTTGATCAGTTGTCAACTTGTCTTTCAAGTCCTTGCTATTATCTGGTTGGCAGCCTGTACTGGAAGTTTTCTTCTCAACCACCTACAGCCAATGTATGTACTCACCACCTACACTGATGGTAGGTTTCTTAATAACAGTTCAAGTCATAGAATTAAATGTAGCTAATTCAGGCCCATTTCTGGATGCACATTCTACAGCATATTTAGAGCTTCAACTTCAAGCTGTATGCCACAAGCCCAACTCATTTTCTTAAGCTTTCACATGGACCATATTGCTGTTCAGACAAGTATGTACTGTACTGAGCTTTCCAGCAGAAAGAAGCTGTGTTGTCCCTTTGTTTCCTTGTCACGGTGGTTTCAGCAAACTATTCGTAAAGAGCAATCTGATGACCTTTTTTAAAGCAGCTGTTGAATGAAGCTTTGATGATCTACATAATTCATGGGTAGATTTGAAGGTCTGCATTTAAAAATATGGTAAGAAACTACAATCAAAAGATGATAAGAAGAGAGCTGGTCTGTTAGCCTGCTGGAGGGTATGCTATTCCCCTGCTTTGAAAAGAATCAGAAGAGTTGTTATTTGGAGCTCGTAGCCACATTTGTATGATGTGGGGAAACATTGTGTTCTCATATGGAGGGCACAAAGTTCTGGATAAAGAAACCCAATTTACAGCCTCAAGTCCAGTACACTCTGCAAGCCAATCACAATTCCTCACCTTGGCAAAGATCTTTCGTCTCAACAACCTGTAGCTTCCCAGATTCTTAGTTCATCCTCCTTGTCGTGCCTCAATGTACTTCTGTTACTTATCCTATGCATTCACCAGCGAGTAACAGAATTCCCTCATCTGGAATAGCATTTGTGGTGTGCATTATGCTTATCTGTGCTACAGCAGATAAGTGCTCCTGCAAAGGGTTGTGAATCACATGCCTGTGAAAAAGACTTTTAGCTGAACGTAAAGCTAAGAATGGTTTCATGTTACTTGTTTATTCATCCTTCTTATCATCAAGATGGATAATTTTATTTTTGTGTAGAAAAGTTTTACATATTATTCCTAAAGTTTTAAAAATGTATTACTCAGTCACTAGACTATTATCAACCTTTTTTTCCAGCCATATTTAAACCAAACGGAAAAGAAACCCAACAAAGAAAAAGAGTCCAAGGAATTCATATCACCATCTACATTGCTATTCTGCATGGTTTGTTTGGGGTTCTTTAAATAACTCCACAAAACCCTCCTGAACTGGTGTATAATCTAATGCTGCGAAAACGAAAATAGCACCCACAACAGTTTAAATACAAAACTAAAGTAACCAACAGAAAAGTGGGAGGAGGGGGCTAAAAAAGCAATATTTATCAGAACACAAAAGCAATTCTTGGAAACAGTTTTTCCTTTTGATCAGAATAACTTAACATATCAGGGACTGCTTCAAAGCTCAGCATTTCCTGAGAATTAGTGAAGCTTGAGAAGCGTGTTTCAATCTATGCTGAGGGCATCTAAGATGAGTGAATGAACACAGTTTATATTCTAGAGAAATAAAAATTCATTTTGAAGATGAACTTTAAATCATTTGAAAGTTACTCATTCTCCATACAAAAGTGCTGATGTGGTGAAAGCAACTGTTATGTGTACGTGATTCAATAAACCCACAGAGGAAATATTTGCACTTTGGCGACACTGTGCCAAGGGGGGTGTAGGGCCTGTGGATAATCACAGCCCTACTGATTTTATACTCATTTTCTCTATTGTTATTCATAACATGTTCATAAAACCTGGATTGTACCAGCTGTATTTTTAATCTGTTTGAAAGAGAGTATTTCTTGTACCATGGACATTACATTGTGGTGAATGCCCCCTTCCCACACCGGTGCCACTGTCAGATTATTGTAGTATCTGCATTATGAAAATTAACTATGGGGAATCATGGCAGTTATTACATGCATTATCATAGGGCCCAGATCCTGGAGCATTCAGGCTCTGTTATAATGTATAATACTTAAAACAAAAGCAAGTTATGATTTTTATAATTGAATCACTCAGGAATTGTTCTTTGAATGCAGCAGAAGGTTTTCTTCTGTGGCTCTCATATACAAAGAACAGCTTTTCTTCCTTCTCTTCTGGTAGAGACTAATGCAGTCCAAATCTCAAGAGAACAGAGTTCTAAAAGATCCTGTTCTAATTCATATTCTGCCCAGTGTCCCTTCTGTCGTCCCTCTTCAGCAGCTGTTTCTCTTGCTCCGTATAGATGGGTTATAGAGGTTAACGGGTATTGTACGAATTTGACAGGTTTAGAAGCCTTTGTGCGATACTGTGCATGTACAACACTAGATTTTTCAATTGCAAACCTTTGAGGGTTTGTCAGAGATTGTAGGGACAAGAACAGATCACGTTAGTTTCTGGAAATGTAACACTGCTTTGGTTTTGGTTTTGTTTTTTGGTTTTGTTTTTTTCCCAGCTTTCCATATCAAAAAGCACATCTCTGTATTCTGATTGGAAATCAGCTATTTTTTATTCAAAAACCTGTGCCTGACATTGCCCTATGAAACCAAGCCATAATAATCCTGTTGGCAACATGGCTATGGTGTTATCTATCTCAGCCTTTAATTTCACAAGAAGCACAGAAAATGAGTTGCATGCTTTCTTAATTTCAGAATTGGAATCTGAAGAATAGGTTGAAAATCCTAACAGCAAAGTTAGCCCAAGGAATAGAATATGAATTTATATACTGAAATTGAAAATTATCATTGCAAAAAGAAATGGAGATGCAGTATACAAGAGGAGGTTTAAATAAAACCAAAACAGCCACAAGAAAAGCACCAAACCCAAAATTATCTCCCTTAAAACTAAACCAATATGTTAGTGTCCTTCCTCTGCACAAACATGCTTTAAAGTCTTTAACATCCATACTAAACACACATCATCTCTTGAGATAGGCAGATTAAGTACAAGACTGAGCAGTAGGAGAGCCTGATGGAGTTGAGTTTTTAAATGAATTTAAAGATATATCAGAAGGGTCTTTAAAATCCAACTGATTTCCAGTGTAGGCAATTCCTATCTTAATTCTGCCTCTCTAGACAGCAATACATCATAACATCAATGCATGCCTTGCTTATAATCAAGGATTGGTTTTAATCACACTGAGATACTCTGGGCTTCCACATCAGCAAAGGTATACTAAAAGGCAAAAGATCTATGAAATTAAAAGTCCATAGCTCTCCTGCACCCTAACTGGCATCCTGTCTGTGAAGCAACATACAAAAAGCACTGATAGCACTACTGAGAAGCTTATGCTTGGGTGAAGTCACAGCAGGGAAGAGATGGTTACAGAAATAAAATATCTGTGGTCTATTAGTTGGGAAGCAAACTAAGGAGTAATAGTAACTGTGAGATATTGAAAACTAAAGAACAATGTATTACAACGTGGCACACTTTCAGAGGAAATGAACTTTCTAGTAAATGCTGCAGAGCTTTAATTTACTTATTTTTTTAGCAAACTTTCTTATTATGTTAGGATTTTTTTAACTACTTTAATTTTCTTACTAGAAATTTTCACAAAATAGTGTTTATGTAACACTTTCAAAGCTGATTTTCACAGGGCCATAGTAAGGAGAACAAAGGGAGAGAGCTATGCTGACATATCTGTCCTCCTGACACCATTTATGTGCAGTCTCAGAACAACATGGTGTTTTGTTAAAGCTGCTACCATGGTAAAAGCTTCCTCTCATCTCCTTTGTGATAATGCCTGCAAAGTCTCACCTTAAAGAATTGGTGTTTTCTGAGCCCAGTTGATCTTTTCTAAAGCCATACTCATTTTTTTTTTTTTCTAATCTGATAACATTTTTTGAATGATGTTTTGTGGAAATAATTTATAAGGAGACATCATTTGATACAAGGTTTAACTACCTGAGTTAGTCTGAGCTCCCTACCAAACATCAGATTGTTGGGGAACCTAGATAATGGGGGGGGGTTAATTTGATTTTGTATAAAGATATGTTTTGGACCACATAGCAAGGGCCTTACATGAGCTACCAAATGAAGGAAGCTCAAATTGCAACTACAGTTTCATCCCATTTCAGGATTCAAGACTACAACTGAACACTGAAGTATGGTGAAACTGCATTGACAAAGAATGTGTATCTTAATCAAACATTTTATTGACTATAACTAGGTAGCAAAATATTCCCCCATGTGAGGAAATTGCAAGTTCTATCAGCTATCATTTTCAGTGTCTCATGTTTGGAGGGATGGCAGATTTCCACTCTGCTGTAGGAGCTCACTATTAGCATAAGGATGCTCTGCCAGTGGCGTATTACAGAGCAGCCTGCACTTTTTTAGGAACAAAATGTACTGGCAGGATTTGATGAGCAGGAACACTGAGGAGACAAAATGCTTTGACATTATTAGGTAGTGCTTCTCTCCTTAAACCAAAAAAGAACAGAATAGCAATTCAGTCATCCCTACAGCCAACTCAACCAATGGGGGTTTTCTCTGTGTTTTCTCATTCAATGAAAATACAGTTCACATCCAGGAATTATGTGATACAGAGAGACTGGAATATAGGTGGTGTGGTTTAACCCAGGACAATAGGCTATTAATAAAAGGAAGTAGGTAAAAAGGCATTTTTCACTAAGACCATTTTTATCACCTCAGGGTTATAATAATACAGAAAAATGTAACAGAAAAATGCTGAAAATATCCAAAACTTATAAGCAGAGAAAACAGGATAATAAACCCAACTAAAAGTGATTTTAATTCTTGATGGTAAACTCCACCAAAAGGGTGCATATGCAGGCAGAAATAGCTTCCCAAGCTGCAGCCAGTGAAGTACATCCTCCAGCAACTGAGCTCATTCTCCACAGCCTTGCTGGTACTCCAGCAAGAATGGCTGTTAATGTGAAGTGTGATGGTATTTTGTCAGATGCAAGCATCTGTCTGGCAGAAAATAATCTTGCTTTAGAGCAGCCACCAAACAGGTGCTTGTGACTCTGCATTTTTGCTTCTGAAACCATAATTCTCTATGATAGGCTTGGTACCTTAGTGGCAAGACAGACAGTCACAGGCACTCAGTGCTCTCTCTTTGGGGTATGGGGAGCTCCATAGGCATCTGTTCAATTCCTTCTGTTGTAGGCTGGGTAGAACAGTCATTTTAATCTGAAATAACTGCAGTTTGATTCTATGATCAGTTGTTGCTGCTGCTTCTCTGCCCCAGCATGAGCCCCCACCAAACCATATGGTGAGACCAGTCATGGAACTGGCTAGAAAGCACTGGAAATTATCCAGGAACAGTAAAAACCCAGCAGATAAACAGTCTGTTCCACTCATGTAACTACATAAACACTAGTGCTGGCACATAAGGGAGCACATGATGCTTTTTGGTGGAATAGCAAGTTTATCATAGGTAGCTATGTAATAATGTTAGGCATTCAGCATGCTCCTCTGTGACAGAAAGCATTCCAGTTGATTCAGTTGCACCCCAAACATACAGGTCTTCTGTAACTCCTGTCATCTTTGTCTTTTAGAAAAGAACTCCAGACATAGATCAAATTAACAATTCATTATACCTATGCAAAGTAAGCATAAGAAAGCTTTCCTAGTTGACATGTTTTGATGAGAACGTATCAGTAATATATTCCTGTGGTTTTTCATCAAATAATGGTTGTCTTATTTTCTTTACTCTTTCTAGAAAATTATTTAAAATGCATCTCACAAATCTTGAATTACTTGAAACAACCTCATGAAAGGACCAGGTTTTACAAATACATACAGGGTCCTCTTCAACAGATACTGTAAATGTTTTAGAAAGTTCTTTCAAGAAAGCTACATAACTTGCTAATGTTCATTATTGTACCAAAACTGCTTATACCAGATCATCTCCTAATGGTTCTTAAATGCACATAGACAAGAGATAGGGGGAGGTGCTTTATCATTTGCTTGAAAAGAGAACAAATCCACCACAGGCAGAACAAGTGAAGTACATTCCCTTACTTGGAATTGAACACTACAGTTGGTACCAGGCAAATGTAATGTCCCAGATACACTGATAATCAAAATTTATTTGAACATATGGGAGAAAATGTTGCTGTATTTCCCCTGGTTTGTGTTTTTCAAGTCTGCCTTGTTTACCAAGTTATTTAATCTTACTTCTCTTCAGTTCCCATCAGGTTAGATCATAATATGCCTGTTAATACCTGTTTGTAGAAAGAAAAACAAAATCAGATGCTTCTTTATCTTATTTAGTACCTCTTATACCAATGTGTTGGTGAACAAAACTGAGCATTCCCTAAATAGATTTCATGTACCAATAGAATTAGAAATATGGATTTATAGTTTATAATCCAGGAAAGTTTACATGTGGACCCTAGTCCTGATCTGGGCCATAAATACATTTTATTATGTAATTCTTAATATCATGTTTTATTATGTCAGTGTTGCACACTGGAGCAGAGACATGGAGCTGCTGGAATAGAAATATAAATAGGAAATGTCTATTGCTTACCTTTTTGTAGTTCCTCAGAAGCAACTCTAATAATACAGTATTACCAACAGGAGGCTGGAAGTATTGAACCCTGGTCCTCTCACAGCCTGTGTAAGTAAATGTGTTGCTAAGTGAGCTACTTACTTCAGCGTAATCCAGTACCACAAAATGTGTCATTTATTTTTGTATCACAGAAGGGGATGCTGGAGATCATCTACTTCTGGTGAGAGATGTCAGGTTTGGGCTATCAGCTGAGCAACAGTTTGTTATATCTGTTTTCCAGCTAGAGGTCTAGACCTCACTTTGGGAACCTCAGCCTACTCATGAATTTGGACTGAAGGTGGAAAAGGCTGGTAGGCAGAGAATACTACTTTAGTACCTCTTGTATTCAAACTCAGTTCTAGATCAAGCCAATAACAAACAATTAGGATTTTATTTCATTCCATTCCATTATATATCAAACTCTACATGCACCTGCATTTTCTTCCTTTCCCTCCCTACTTTTCTCTTTGCCTCTCATTCATGCACTATTTGTGAACCATTTCTCCCATTCCATCTTAGTAATACCTGCATCAAACAAATACATATAGTAGCATTTAGTGTAGCATCAGTCTACATGATCAGCACCTGATATTTCTTTCTATCAAGGCATGCATGACTACCCTCTGTCTTCACAGGAGTGTATTTCATATGGGTGTGAGAAGAATAAACCATGTCATTCTTATTTTGTATCAGGACATCAGTCTTCGTTCACTGTGATGGACTAGTAACTTTAACTTCAAATACTATGTGCCTTTCTCAATCTTCAGTCTGATGCAGAATAAGAAGTCAGAGTAGTGGGGAATTTCATCCCTGTTATTCTTCTAAATTCACATGTACAACACACATCCATGCAGTGCTAAGAAAGTATTTCACAAACATTTTTGAGAAGGTACAACTCATAAAATACATCTCTGAAGCTGACAGAAGCTTAACAGATATTCACTGCTTAAAATGCACCCTCCAGCCACAGTCCTCTTTCCTACTAACACCTCACCACACAGATGCTTGTTAGCAGAGACAGAGTGCTGCAAAAGCACTTGGACCGAGGCTGTAAATAAAGGTATGTGTAGAAGGAGGAGGTAAATGAATGACAGAGAATTAGAAGATAAATATTTCCAGATTGTTACCTAGGCTGAGCTCACAAAATCAAAGCAGAAAACTGTTTAATTCCAAATTGGTTATAAGGCTCAATTAATATAAGAAATCTGTTAACTAACAACTATTTTCTGTAGGGTTTTTGTTGAATTTACCATATTGAATAAAGTTTTATTTCTTGGTAAGTTATCTTCCACTGTAGTCCTATTTCACTGTAGTTTTGGCGGCTATCAAATATTTCTCATCATACAGAATTTGTGGGTAAAAGCTTGAAATCAAAGTGGGAAGACAGGAAAATCTGAAAGTTGATGCATTTTACCTTTAACAGTGAGATTATATGATAGTCACTCACCTTACAACTTGTGTGAGAAGTTCAGCCCACTATATCTGTCTAGCTAACTTCATAACCTTGATGTTGCTAGTACAGTTGTGTGTACGACCACAGGTTGTACTGCAGCTTACGGAACAACAGCATTAGTCTAAGCTATAAAAATAAGAAGGAACTTTGGGCTGAGGGTCTAAGCACCAGAATAGAAAATCCCTTATTTTGCCCTAGCACTGCATATGCAAAGTTTTTAATGCAGGACACAAGTCCTGGACTGAACTCTCCGGTTCCAGAGAGGTTTTTTCTGATTGTGACAGAGGGGGAAAGAGATGAAAAAAATACATCTAAATGAAAGGATATGTCATGGGCCAAAGTGATAGGAAGAGAGAGTTCCATGTCTGTTGGTTTTAGGACCAAAATTAAATTAATTGTTTCAGACACAAATTTACTATACTTGGTAATTCCAGGCGAGTTCACTGCAGCATCATTCACAACAGCCACTCCCACCACTGTGCACCACCACCTCAGCATGGACCAGGTCATCTTTCTAGGCATCACCCTGGCCCATAGGCAGGGACTGGAAGCAACCTGGTCTGGGTCACAGTCGGGGTGTACTGAAAGTGTAACCACTGACTGCTGAGTAGGCTTCTTGCTGCCAGTCCACAAGCTTTATATACACCTCTCCAATAAAAATACCTCAGTGAGAATCCACAGCTAATCCTAATGACTTCAGATGAAAATAAAGAAAGCTGTTACATTCAGACCATTATTGTTCATGCTGCTTTGTGAATTTATTTCTTTAAATTTTCCACTTGTGCTCCTGCCAAGAGAGATCTATTAGACAGAAAGCAGCAAGAGTAAAACTTCATCATTTTGTTTCAAACTATAAAATAATTTACATCACATATTTTACTTACTTTTGTCTTTTTTTTTGGTTTTTTGTTTTTTGAAACCACAAACATTCCAGCATCACACTGTAGGAATAAGAATAACAATAGAAAGCATAACCTTTTGCATAGTATTAAATGAACAGACAGAGTTAAGTTCTTTATTTACAATTATTGTCTAGATAAAAAAATTCATAAAAACAGATGAATGAACATATATTAATAACCCCTAGTGGGATGGATTGCCAATGTACCACTGTATTGTTGTCCACAAATCTCATGCTGCTAAATACAGTACGTAGAGAGCGAGCATTTATATATTGCAGGGAATTTTAACAAACTGATCATTTTGGTTTTTGATCCATTGTTCCCATCACAGAGAGGTCAAGCAATAAAAGAAAGGAATTGTGATGCACGACTTGTAGTTGAAAGGTCATAGCTATTCTGCTTTAAAAAAAAAAAATCTATCATTTATCATATACATAAAGCACAGTCTCTGCTCACAAAAGCCCAAGTTTTCTATGCATCTCAGTTTATATATGTTTTACTATATATACACAGAATGCAGTGTTCATTGTCTTAACAGTTTTCAAGTCTGCAAATGGTACCTTAGGGAGGGGTACTCCTACAGGAGAATTGAAAGACAAATGAAACCAAGAGAAAACATAAAGAGTGTTTGGAAATAAAAAGGCAAACAGTCAGTGTGAAGATGCTGAAAGTAAATTGTTCCAGTATTAGTAGCTTCTGTAGATGTTCAAGTCCAAAGCTAGAGGCTTCCCTGTAAATAGATAACACTTTTTTTTTCTTCTGAATATGATATCCCAAATAGGCCATAGAAACCCAATACATGTTATACAAAGGTTAATCACCATATTTACAAAGCGAACAATCCTGACTGAGTTTCAATCACTTTGTTGCTAGGAGTTTGCTAAATAATTATGTTTCCATGCTAGCTTTTTACTGTTAAGAAACGGGTCACACTATGTGTTGAAGAGAGAGAGTTGTATATGCCTTCAAAGACCTGTTCTGCTGTTGAGTGAAAGGTTTGGATCAGATAGCGAACTAAGACTTTGAGCCAAAAAACATTCAAGCTTCTACACAAGAGTCCGGAAGCTGGCAAGTCAAGCTGATTAGAGCGTTACCTGGCTGAATAGTCTTGATGCACCCTGAAAATGTTTTAGTCACTTCAGTCTGCAGTTTGGCCATGAGTCTAATCTTGTTTTGGAGAGTTCTGGCTTGGTTTAGTGCTTGTGACTGCAGAGATGCACCACTTTACGAGCCAACTCTAAGACAACCAGTAAGACCTTAACAAATCAATTTATCAAGCTAGTTTGAGAGTGTTTTTCAACACATCTGGCATAATCAATTGTGTAATTCAAAATGTCTTTTGCACTGTACAGTTACGGAAAAAGATCATAAGCTGAAAAGTCTCCAAGCAAACTTTATATTAAATACAAAAATTACTTATGAAAAATCTGTGATCCACAAAGTGCTTAGCATTCAAGTGGTTGACAAAGCAATTATAGAAGCTCTAAGTTTTATGTTATCAGGGCTGTTACCATCTTGAAAAATCCTTTTTCACTCTCCATCCTGCAGGTTTTCTAAACAGCTTTCTTCATAGAAAGCTCAAGGTACAATAACGCAGGACTGTGTTACAATGATACCTTGAGACTACAGGAAGACAAGCTCAGTTAAAAAACAAAAAAATCACACAAAGCACAACTCAATATACAATTATTAAAGTTTCATTCAGACCTAATAGTGCAGAAATTATATTGTTCCTTTAAAAAAATCAAAGCAACAGCCTACAGTGATTCTCATCCAAAATGCCAACAGCCCATACTTTGCAAGTAGTAAGGAAATCAATGCCTAAAGTACTAACTGAAAGGGATTAACACAATATATCACAATATTTTAACATTAGTTTTTATCTCCATATAGACAACCCAAATATAACTTATTATACTTATAAACTCATATCTCTCTAAAAATAGTTTTGGAAGCCATTGCCATATGTTAAAAGAATGAAACAGCCTCCTTTAGTGTATGCTGCACCAAAACAAAGTCAACATATTACTGGGGGGAAGAGACAACCTGATAAGTTTGATTTTTATTTGAAACAAAGGAAGCCTGGTTTACCTCCCTGTATACAGGATCACAATGCTACATCCAATGTGTTATATTTTGGCTTCTTTTGTTATCTACTAGCAGTATCTACATTATTTAACACCCAAGAAAAAAAAATCAGGCAGAAATCAGAGCACGGTTGTAATAAAATATCCAGGGTGCGATATTACAGACATTTTCGATGAGCTGAGCTGAGCCAGTTTTATACTACTTCGGCAGGAAGTGCTTTCTTAATCCTACAAATAGGTAAGGATATTATCTACAGGTTTGTAAACAAATTACATTCTTTTTTTAGGACATAAATAAGTTAAAATAGTCAGAGCAATTTGAGCAGAAACAAGGCAACATGCCAACAAAGAAACTTTATATATATAACTATTTATATATAGATAGATATATACATATATATAATTAATTATGTATATACTTATATGTATATATCTCTATATATAGTCTCATAAATGTTTACGTTCCTCTGTCCAACTGGTGCAAATCTACTGTGCAAGTTAAGCTTTGCAACTTCAAAAAAGTTATTTAAATTAATCTATACAATTGAGTCCATGCCACACAAGCATTTCAAAAAACTCACAGACCAGTGAATTGGATAAATAGCCTCAGAAAGAAGTCCTCTGCAGTTCCTGCTTAAGGAGGAAAAAACAAAAGGGAAGAAAAAGAAACCAAAGGAGAGAAAGAAGGGCCAGAAGTGTACAGTACGTTCATGCAGGAGAGGTGGTTTTGTTTGTCTGACAGGAAACAAGAGGGGAAGGGGGGGGAGGGAGGGGCTATGTAAATCAGCCATTCATTCTTTCCCCAAAACCATTGTGATCAACAATTCATTCACTTGCCTCAGAGTGAACTAGAGTTCAAACAGCTTTTCAGCCAGCAATGTTTTTAATATATATATTTATATATTTCGGTTGCTGTGGGGGTTGTTATTTTATTTTACTTCTTTTTTTTTTCTCCTTTATTTTTTTTCGTTTTTTGCAGTGACCTTTTCAGCTAAAGTGATGTCTCCAGGCTATGTATTGGGCTTCCTGGACTAGAAGAGGTAGCTGATTTACTTGTATCAGTTGTAAGATTTATTCCACTGTCGATAGCACTGTTGTTCTTGTTCAGCGAAGACGGTGGACTCGAGTTTTTCTTGAGAGCAGAGTCTTCTTCTAGGTCTGTGTCATCAATGAGTGGGATGTGGGGCTGGGAATCTTCTATCCTAAATTCAGGATGAGTCATAAAGTTGTGAATAGAGGTTCTAGATTCTGGTTTTTCTAAACCTTCATAGAGAGAGCTACGGAATGCCTTCACGACGCGGATCTGGGGGGAGAGAAGGAAAGAGGGGTCAGAGGCAGCACCTTGGAAGGGCAACACTGTGCTAGAGAATATTTTGTGAAAAATGTAGCGTATGGTTAGGGCAGTGCAGGCAGCTGAAGTCCACAGTCTCTGGATGTTATGTGCATAAACAAGTGGCTCAGTTATGTGCATTTTGAATATCTGTATCAACTGCAATATTAAAATAAATCAAGTTTAAAGCCATCAAAGAACTGATGGGAAGTAGTGGTTAAAGAAAGCGAACGTCCACTCGTGTGGTACATCCCTAGTAAAAGACAAGCCATGTTAATTGGAATGCAAATGTAAAACCATGCATGTTGATAGTTTTGCAGTGAGTAGTAGGAAGGCTTTTTTAATTAAAAAAGTCTCTTTTGTATTGTTAAAAAAACCATTACACATAACATATCACACTTCACAAACAGAAAAGCACAGAACACAGACACGGTTGGATGGGTACGTATGAGACACACACAGGAGCCAAGTGTAAAAACTAGAACTAATATCAATGTTTTAAAGCAAAATCTAAATGAGGGCAGCCAAGAGCACAAAAAGCCAAGCAGACAAAGCACTAAGCGTAATCATGCTACCACGGGGAAAAAAAATTCACAGTTACCACATGAACAGAGATAACTTGCACACAACAACTACACTTGGAAGCCTGGATAATGTGAACATAGTATTGTTGAACCAACTTTTATTTTTCCTTCATGCATATGTGAGGTAAACACTCGAGTATAGACCCACTGTTCTAGCCATTTAGCTTTTTAATATATAGAAAATGTGATAAAATACTGTATTAATTGTTGGGTTGAATTGGATTGCATTGTTAAACAACAAGTTGTTTTGGTTTCTATGTCTCAGTTGTAAAACTGTGAAGTTAAATTCTGGAAGCGATAAAATTTATGCCATATATGCAGTCTTTAACCTATAAACTAGGTCAGCTGAGTGATGCCAGGGTCAGGCTCATGTCATTAACCCCCTGACAGTAAGAACACATGAAAATGAACTGCAAGGCTCGCCCAGTAGACTGTCAGGGACTGCGCAGAGTGCTTTCCCAGAAGAAAACGAGAGAAACAGAGCAAGGAGCATTGCAGAGTGCAGGCACTAAGTCCTCTGAGGGAGGGCAAAGGGAGGGATGCTGCCTGTACCCCAGTGACCTACCAGCTCTGAAAAGAAGGGAAGGTTTGTGCTGGTTTACTGCTGAAAAAAACATAACTTTTTGAAAGAGGGAGGTGGGGGCAGAGAGGAAAAAACAGAATGGCAAAACGTGATCTGTTGGCAAATGTTTTATGACTAAGTATGAAGTTCTATCCTTCTACTTCCATGTAGTCTATGAGTGAATTTTTAGCATTTCTTAAAGAGGAGACCAAAGCACAAGCAGAGGCAGAAAAGGTGCAAGCAGGCGTTGTGAAAGCTTCTCCACATACATTTGAAATGGTTTTGTGGTTGGCATATGTATCGTTTTACACATAAATATGCTGCACATTATCGGTTAGCCTAACACACTGCTAATTTGTAAAGCTTTAATTCCTCTTCATTTGGCAGACTGCATTTCAGTCATGGCATGGGGTCACAGTGTTACAACTGTGGAGTCTAGCTGATCCTGTGGTTGGAGTTGTCCAATCTGTACAGAATTTCAGCATAGCTGAGAAGGAGCTGACTTGTACTTTGATCTCTTTGAACTTTATCCTCATTTATGTTCTCTAATTTGGATATTTATCATCTTTCAAAAATCCTAATAGTGAAAGTCAGTCAGTTAAGATATTTGGCCTTCAGTCAGTCCAAACATTTTTCCTTTCTTTTGTATATGTATATATATATATATATATATTTGGTAACAGCGGGGCACAAAAAGTAGTTCATGGGACTGCTTATGTTCCAAATAAAAGGATTGGAGTGGTACAGAACAGCTAGTCCAGATGATGCTATGCTAGATTTTAGGAAGCTGGCAGAGGTGCAAGACAAAAGGAAGATGAGAGTAAATGTACAGACTACAATCATAGAGTGTACCTAACACCTCTTTGGCAGAGCCCCTGGAGTTACAAACTAGGGGTTTATGAGAGCTGAATCTCTTTGAGCTGTGCTGCAGTATGTGATCGTTCTGTATAGTGAACACACTGAGATAAGAGATTCATTTGCATTACTAAAGACAGGATTGGAACTCATAAGGAAAAGGTGACATACTAATTCCCTCATTATCTATACCTTTCTATATTGTACTTTAAAGTGCAAAGTAATATAGTCTAAACAAGAAAAACAGAATAGTATGTTTTGTCAAGGCAATCTTTAAGACATGTTAATACATTGCCCTATTTTAAATCAGGAAACTCTGCAATTACACTTGCTTTATAGTATGGGCTGATGCAGTGACATTTTCTGCAAAGCTATCTGTTATTTCTGTTATCGAACTAAAAATAACAGTCATCTCATTCAGTTGCAGCTATTTCCTACATCATATCCACTAACAAAATAATTTCATTTTCTAGAATACAGCCATTTCTTATTGCATACATTTAGGTTCTATTTGCTAGCTGGATTCTTTTCAATAAAGTAAATTTTTATTTAAATAAAATGTTTACAATTTGATATCATGCTTGAACAGATCCAGAAGAATCCAATGGAATAAAACCTTTCTTCAAGTCACACAAACTTCATTTAAGCCTCTGTGAGTTATAGCAAGGAAGGAACCAATTTCAATTTATGAGGCTCCAAGTTCCCTAGTAGGAACTATATTGCATTTAATACCAAAACTTGGCATCCGAGTTGCATTTCATACCAAGCTTTTAGACAGTCTAACCAGCTGACTAACAACTTACACAGCTGAGGGAAAACTGTAGCTTTAGGTTGTATCTGAAAGCCAGTTACGAAAACCTGCCTGCCATGACCTGAATTTGGTACTCAGCAGTGACTGTTTGAATAAAGGATCCACTGAGAGAAAACAGTGCACTAACAAATTCTGCTTGGACATTCTTACACAGTTTGTAACTGCAGTACAGTCAGCCAGCAGTTGTATCCCTTAGTGTGAAGACCTGTGGCAGTTTTGGCATGGACTGTGCAGTCTTACAGGAACATTTAGATGTTAGTAAAATAGCTTCTAATTGTTCTTAGTGATTTTTAGT
>JBCJKH010029441.1:0-10832 GCA_039877255.1 Loriculus beryllinus | reverse complement strand
AAAGTCCTTGGTCAGAGTAAACATTACTGAGCAACAACTAAAACCATCGGTGTTATCAGCGCTGTTCCCAGGCCAAAACTCAAAAACACAGCACCGCACCAGCTACTAGGAAGGATAAAAATGACTGCTACTGCTGAACCCAGGACATGTGGCTTCACCGAAATCCATCACAAATAAAACTGTCGTGTTTTCCCAAACTGCTAAGCACTGAAATTCAGACATTCCTAAAGAAATGTGTTCATTTCTAAATCACTTTCATGTCACTGTCACTCACAAAGATTGAAAATACCCTCACACACAAATGGCCTGCCATTGCTGATGAAGTCAATGAAACTACCTTCATGGTGAAGTTTACTGGATCAAGCTCTTAATTTCCTGCTTAGAATTTTAAATACCGTAGGCAAAATGCTTCATCAATATTTCATGTGCATATTTACTTGTTTTCCAGTGACCTCCAGAAAACTGGTATGTTCCAGACTGCAGTCACTGAAATTGCATTATAAATAAACAATACAGACATGAAAAGCCAAATGCACAGGTGGGTAAATAAGCAGATTCCAGAATGCCACAAGGTTACTGCTCTCTGGAGTTAACCCACAATAATGATGCATCCCCTCAGATTTAAATTATCTTCTAAAAAGAAGCAGGTGCTCCAAGCTAGAGAACCCAGGTACCTGTGGGATATTCCATAACGCAGTAGAAATACAAACCAAACAAATAACAGATCAGAGAGCAGATTGAGTGTGAACCAGAAGGGAGTGCAAAAGCACTGCTCAGTTTTCAGTGCCCAGCTTAGCTTAGAGCAACATGCTAATTGATCATGTGTGGCTAAGCAAGGACTGCCTCTGAAGCAGATGCTGAGGATTGCTTCTTGCTGTGGCCAAGTTGCCCCTGGTCTGGCCTTTGGCAGCAGTTCCAGTGATATAGAAAGCAGCCATAGATCAGGGCCACAGGTGAAGAATGAGATCATATGTGATTTTTCCATCCAGTTTCTGTTTTCAAGCAGAATCAGCTGTCCAATAAAGTCCAAGCGCATTAAGGGCGTTCAAACAAGAGGACAGGTTTCAGCAGCGACACCATCATACTGCTTGGTGATACTTTCCCACAGACTCAGGAAGCTCTACAAGATGCCGTGCACAAATCTGACACCAGTAAAGCATAAAAGGTGGAACTGCCGGCAATGACTGCATAGCAAATGAGAATTTTAGTTGTCATAGATAAAGAAAGCAAGAAGCTTTCTTTATGACCAGAAAAAGCGACCATGAGGCAATAATAAAAAATTGAAAATAAAGAAACCTGACAAGCTAGCACTCTGGCAGCAGCCTTTTTTGAGCTCTACACTGATTTTCAGCTCACAGCTGATAAACCCCAGCTGTGCACACCTTATGTGGCATCCCATATGATATTCCTGCAGCTTTCCAGAGGCCAAACACTTGGTGAGCTGACCTTTAAGAGAGATGCTGGGGAAAGAATTCAATGTTTCCTGCTTGACCAAGATAAAACTGCTGGAAATTATTCAAGGCTTTAATGCAGCCTAACCAGAAATTACTAGCCAGCAGTCTGCTGGAGAGAACACAGTCTGATCGCACCATGGGCTAAACATCTCTAAAGCTGATGAACTCACTGCTGCTCTGCTGGTGGAACTAATAAAAGTAAATTTTATCTCTGCAGCTTTACGGCTCCTTATGCAAAGGAGCTTTTTACAGGTATCATTGCTAATGGAGTGACTTTATGATCAACGTTGCCTTATACTTTGCATTAGGAATGTTTTTCAATTTGCATATAGTTTTTCCAAACTAGGTTGGCTCTTTTTTTCCAGGCATGTGGCTTGACATTTTCCATGCCCAAATACCCAGAATATAGCCTCTAGTGAATTCCTAAGATGCTGATGTCTCTCTTCAGAAGCCTAGGCCTTTACCCTTTGGGCAAGGACTTGTCATTTGACTCTCACTTCTTTAATTTTGGCTCAAATTGTCTGCCCAAGTGCTGCTGTTTTACAAGTTAAAGGTCAGATACATGAGGATGCAATAAGCATGACTGAGACTCTCACGGTATATTCCTGCTAGAAATTAGAACTGCCTGATCTGTGGTACAGAGACCAGCTGGCCTGGCATCGCCTGTGGCATCATTATATTCTCTTGCTCTGTACAGCAGGGGGGCCTCATTGCCAGTGCCTGTTGGGAAAGGTTCCTGACTGTGCTAGTTTCCAAATGGTGCCAGTAAATTACTTGCTGGAGTAGTTGCTGGCCCTGTTCAAAACTGTGCTGTCACCTAAGAGTACAGGCAGATGAGTGCCAGTGCCCTGAGGCTGTTAATTTTACCAGTACAGCTTTGACCTTAGAGCTCCTTATCCCTTGTGTCATCCTCACATACAAACCTGCTTCAGACTCTCCCTATTCCTAAACAAGCTTGAGTTGCATAAGCAACATACAGAGCATACACATTGACCCAGAATCAGCAGTGGCAAGCCGTACTTTACTAGAAACTGCTTCTTTTGCCTCACCTTAGGAAACCCTTCTCCTCAATTTGGGGTCCTGGCATTGTGCTAGAGGCAGCATCACTGCTGCTAGGTTTGGTGTGCTCAGGATATTGCAGCAGGCAGGGCAAAGGAAGACACTGGAGAACTACCACTTGTTGCTGCTGGTACATACCTGATCTTCAGTAGTAATCAAAACAGCTATTCTATATTTGCTAGCAGATATAGCAGAGCAATTTGGCAAGCAGTCTGTCTGATGGTACATTTAAGGACTCAGTGGCTCCATAGGGTGCTTAGAGTTGTAATGAATTGCCTTCAGATAGGGATACATGAACTCTTGTGTTGGCTTAAGTATCAGCACCTGTGCAAGTTCAAACCTGAGAAATTCCGTGTTGGTTTTGTCCATAAAGGGGGCCATCCTCCAGCAGTCTTCCCTGCTTTTTTTGGTAGGGAAGCTGTGTTAGTTCAAAACTTCATGGAGTTTCAGCTACGGAAATAAAAGTGATGACCTCCAATATGCTCAGAAAATACAAATGAGATTTGGACCTCTTTTAAATATTAATAATCAGATGTACTGTAAACTAATTAATGCAATCTAGCCTTTGCTTTGCAGTAGGAACATATGAGATAGCCACAGATAATAGGTCAGACAAGGAGACTTAAAAGGAGACAACCTTTTAATACAGAGCTTACATTAAATTTTATTTATTCATCAGATCCCTTATTGCAGTTATGAGATTCGGAGGCAATAGATGCACTCATTCTGTCACAACAGTATAAAGCCAACTTAATTGTTTAGCATCAGTTGTAAGTGTGTGTTAAATAAAATCTAACACAAACTTAAAAATGGGGTCAAAACCAGAATGATTACTTTTTTCTCACATCTGGCATTCGGTAATTATTTCAGTGTCTTAAAATGCAAGTGACCAGTTCTGTAACAAATGGATTATCCATGCACATATCATGAGGCAAATCCAGACACTTCTCTTATTATAAAAGACATTCCCTTATCTCTCAAGAACAAGCTGTAGATTCTCCACTACGCCTCTCGTTGGTGTTTTGGAGTCAGACACAGTGATGAAATCGCAGCGCCACTGCGAGGATACAGATTTACATCAGTAGCAAACATGACTACCAGCCCCTGACCTTCATTTTCCTTGAACCATTTGGACCTGTTGGTCACTATGTGATTGAAATAGCAGGCTAATGCGGGTTTGGCCGGCTGTCAAGCAGTGTGTGATGCTTGGGCTCATATAGTGCAAGTACTGGGCTCGGGGAAGTATGCTTGATTCAAGGATGGGGAAATAAATGGCCATAATTAAGATTAAAACGCAAAATTAACTGCGATGACATGCTCATTAGGGGAGCAATTAGACAAAGTGTGATTTTGCATGACTGTTTATTTCTGAGGAATGCTCCCAATAAATATCAGAGATTAGTAATTCAACAGAAACCATTCAAACAAATTATAGCTATATTAAAAAGTGGGGTTTTTTTGTTTGTTTTGTGTCTTTTTTTTTTTTCCCAAACTGTCTTTCCCATATTAAAAACAGATTTTTTTCTTTTTTTTTTTTTTTTGTGTCTGTCTGTTTTTCCAGGAGATTTCTGATTTTTTAACTCCACAAGGCCCTTATCCAGGTGCTGTTCAACACCTTCATGTCCCAGCTCCCCGTGTCCTCTTTGATGTGGCCTGGGCCGTACATAGCTGTTTATGTGCCTCTTAAAATTTGGGCTCTAAAATCCTATATGTCTATTCTTTTTAAGAAGATGACCATGGAAAGTCTCTTCAGGTGCAGGTTGACAGGAGGTCAGAGGGTTAATACACACTGCATGTTAGGGCTGTGCGAGGATGAGGAGAAACTGCATCTCTGATTTCAGGTTGCCTACAAGGACGAGCTGAGTGTGCACAGGGCATCTTGGAGACAGTCCAGACTCCAGGCTCCCTTGCATCCAGACAGCTCAGCTAAACATAGACAGGATGATGGGGTCACGGTGTGTTCACAGCTTCTGTGAAATGGAACAGATATTCTCAGCAACAGGCCCTGTCTCTCACCATCTGCACCACTGTACAGTACTGCAGTATTTTTAAGTCCAAAAAGGAGAATAATTTTAGGCTCTTAGTTTTCTTTGTTTCCACACAAAGAGACCAAAACAAAGGAATATCTGGAAATAGACTGGTTCTAAACATTCTCCTTGGTTGCTTCTGAAATTGTGTGGGAAGGTTAATAGCCATCAAGTATTCATGCAGGTCAGTAAAAGGGAGACAAAACTGGCTCAGAGACACATCAAGAAAGGTGTCTGCACAGAACTGAATCCTGTGTAATCTGGGGATCTGAGAGTGTTTTTCCAGCTTTTCTTGTGAGAGAAACCCTCTATTAGAGTAATATTTTGTCCAGCACAACACATTCTTTTTCTCTAGGGAGTTGGCAGGGGAAGAAGACAGAAGCATGTGAGGCTGTGGAAGTTGAATTTAATAGGATTCTTATAAGAGATTTCAGGAGCAAATCATCCTTATAGCTGCTTAAGTCCAATTTTTATCCTCCAAAGCTGCTAATTTTTTTAAGCATGTATTTTTGCAGTGCTTTCCAGCAAATATTTCCCCTTGGAGCACATTGAATTGTGTATTATAATGTTTCTTTGCCACCAGTGGCTTCTTTGCCACCTCTGTAACTCCTAAATGCCAGTGAGACATATAACTAAGGTATTCCCTTATCTCACCAGGCTGACCTAGTTTTAGCCTTCCACTTAATGAAGCCAGAAGAGGACAAACATTGAATGCAGGGCTTGGGACACAGTGGCATTCAGTGCTACAGTGCTCAGATGCCAGGAACCAGTGTCAGAACTGACTACACTGGGTTCCCAAACAATTCTATCCAAGTGCATCTACATCAAGAGTCAAAGCATTTGGCACTGCCACCCTCTGTCAGCCAAAGGAAATGCCATAGATAGCAGTATGTTTGATATTTCACACATATAAGTGTATACGTATCTATTTCCATGTACAGGAAAAAGGGTGGGGAAATGCAAATCAAGCCAACAATTCATTTACACATATTTATCCCTCTCCGGGTTGCTCTTGTCGTGGGTTCTGCATCATTTAAATGAGTGGAGTAGGAGGAATATTTTCCACAATTTACAAGGAGATATTTGGGTACTAATTGGGCACCCCTTATGTCCCATAGACCCCTCATTGTCATTGCCGCAATGCTTGTCAAGACAGATGCCAAGGCAGCCTTTTAACAGGCAGTAAGCAGGTAGGAAAGTGAAAGAACTGGGTTTTGAGGGTTCTATCAGCTCACTTTGAACAGAAGAGATGTACAGAGCTGTTTTCCTTGAGCTCTCAAAATTTCTTCTCCTGTTGTGATTTAAGCAAAACGCAGGACACCTCTTTAAAGAAACGTGCCGCCCATACAAGTCTACTCTCTCCATAGCACATCCTCCTTAAAGCACGAGGGCATTGTCTGAGCTTACTGAATGCGAGGACACCTGGTTTCATTGCTGTCCTTTCTGAGAGACTGTGACTGTCTCACTTCACAGCAGCTCCCTCCAAAAGGAGCACGTGTCTTGAGCCTACACGGCAGAAGAGGTTCATTCATCGGTGCCTGGGCTCACAGCCCTGCGCTGGGACACGGCCAAGACCCGTTTGAACCCCACAGCCTTGCTGCTCGGGTCTGCAGGCTCGATGAGGTTTTCTCATCAGTTGATACTGCAGCAAGGGAAGGGAGTGGGGCTGAAGTCAGGCAGATCTGAAGGGGCTGAGCTGCCACCCGGTTTTCACCCAGTCCAACAAAGCTAAGGGAAACCTCCACACAAATGTTAGATTTATTCCATCTGCTCTGCTCCTATCTTCAGGTGTCCCAGGGTCAAAACTCCCGAGTGGCTCCTTTGCACAGGAGGACCCAACACTCAGAAAACACTTGAGAGGAAAGTAAATCTGCTAATCTCAAGTTCCAGTGTTAAGCAACTGCATAAAAAGCTAAATATCAGGGGTTTGACTACTTCAGGTTGCAGAATTAGTGCACAACCCATGCAATGAGCCTCCCAGGGATGTTTCACTCACACTCCTCAAGCCTTCCTATGGGTTCTTAACATTTTCCTGGTACCAAGCTCTAGGCAACACTTTGCCAAACATTTTCTATATTTCCTGGCTGGAAGCAGGGTAAGTAATGGGTCAAGGCTGTCCAGGTTGGTAAGGACTGTGAAGACCCAGTGAAAAAGACCTGGAAGGTATTGAGATGTAATACAAGATTTTGAGTGAGTATGGCAAGGCCAGCATCAGAGAGACATAAGGAAGAAAAGAGTTAATGAAGATGAGGAACCACCTCTATGTGGGCCTTCCACCTGTGTATGGCAACTGTGGCTGTGCCGAGTCAGGCAGCAAGAGCCAGAAATCTCATCAGGTGAATAAAGACTGTGAATTGAATATCACAGAGACTACCTGATCTTTTCAGATCTACTTTAATCATCTAATTTGTCCCAACGCTGAAAAGTGCGCAACCATACATCAATTATTATCTCTGTTTCTGCCTAGGTAGAATAGTTACTCCTTTACTTCAAGAAAAGCAGATCAGTGCCAGTGTATATCATTCATATGACCTGAAAATAAGATTTATCTTGCTTCTGGGGAGCCTCTCATGCTGAAACCCTTATCCTTACACTTGAAGAGAAAGACATGTAAAATGAGATCAGCAAGGTTGTCTCTGTACTTGGATGATAAACTTGTAAATGGGATTTAGGAATGGAGTATTGCATAGCAATTTTGAAAGAGACTATTTTAAAGGGTTTTGATTTCTTTATGGTGCCATGATGAGATATATGCAATATCACGTACAGTAACAACAGTAAAAATAATTACACCGGTCTACTGCTACAATCTTATTTCACCATATTTTTATAATATTTTATAATATTTTATAATATTTTCTATAATATATATTATATAAATATATATTCATATATATTGAAATATATAGTGAAATATATATTTTAATATATAAAACATAGTAATATTTTATAATATTAACATGCTAGATTATAATACCATCTGATCACATTTATCATCAGATGAATAATCCCAGTAACCACAGTCACTGGGAACTACTTCAGCACTCCCACAAAAGCTGCACTCATTTACTTTTGAACCTGTGGCTACGAGCCAGTGTAAATGGGCAGCCTAGAATTATGAAACAAGGAACTGCTTCTTCACTTGTGAGAATCAGTCTGGCTCCGGACCTTCAGCAGCTCCTGGTGCCATGAAATCAAAAGCCTGCCCCAGTTCCTAGCTTTGTGTGGGAACTCACTCACACTTGCTTCATTTCTCACTTGACCAGGGCTGAGCTTTCAAACCTGCGCAGCTTCTGCAGTACCTGTAAACTGTTGATGGTACAGAAGTGTATTCCCCAAACATTGCTTTGTATTCCAGTGAGGGAAATACTTAGCATAAGCTTATTTCATAGAATCATAGAATAGTTAGGGTTGAAAAGGACCATAAGATCATTTAGTTCCAATCCCCCTGCCATAAGCAGGGACTTTCTCATGGTGCTAAAACACTTTTAATTGGATTCACAAACTGAATTCATTTTAGATAATCGCCTTGGATTCTGTAGTTCAGCTGCTAAAAATCATTATCCCTGCTGGCCCTTAGCAATCTTTCCCCACATCTGACCAACCAGTCTTGCATACAGACACGCGTGAAGGGCTGCCTCATGCTCCAGGGGATGATGGAAATAGGGGAAGCTATCAATAGCCAGCAGAAGCTAATGAAAGGACATCTCTGCAGGGGCTGGGCAAGCTGATGACTGCTTGTTAATTATATGGGGCAGGTTCAATTGCATCTCCCTGCAATAGGTTGTATCTGTTTGACCATGATATCTAATTGGTTTATATACCCATTTAATTACCTTGCAGCCTTTGTACTTGAAAAATGCAGAGACTAAGTGAATAATTCAAAAATGTATTCATTACCTCATTTTAAAATGTTTTCATGTTAAATGTTTTTGCCAGTCTTATCATATAAACTCATAAAGAATTTTCATTGTATATGTATGCAATAGAAATACCAAGGTATAAATGTGATTTTGGTCTCACCCTGCACTGTATATCTCCCCTTTTAATCTGTGCCTTTATATTTACACCAAATGGGCCCTCTGTGGCTGCTGCATAGTGCTCCTCTGCCCAGCTCTTTCCTTGCTTCCATTAGGATTGATTCAGCCTTTCTTTTGAAACTTCTCTGCACAGAGCTTTTGCAGCACTTTTGGAGGAGAAAATACTGTGTCATCCAGCTCAATGACTCTTTCAGCACAGCAGCCAACATATTTTTCTTGATATCCCATCCTATGTCAGATTTTGCCTCACCCCTCTTTAAGATCTCCTCCTCCGTTGTGACCCATCTGCCTCTCCCCTATACTTCAGCTGTGTTTTCTTCATGTGCCTGCTTAGTTTATTGAGTTATTTGGAGTCAGCCTGAGCTTTCAGCCTGACACCTTTCAGATCTGAGCCTTTGCTTGTTGCCTCTCTGTTCAGGCTTGTGTCTCAGCCCATCTCTCTTCCTTGTCTGGGACACAGCTCTAGCTACAGACCTTCCAGAGCCTCTATCACCTTTCCAAACTCTCCCCAGGATCAACTTCTCTTTGCACAATTCAAAACTTTACTGTATTCTCCTTGACTTTTCCATTATCCAGCAGTCATATTTGATCTCCTTCATATTTTTTTCTCTGTCCAAATGTTAGTAGTTCATCTGTCAACTCTGCCTGTCTGTGTCTCTCTCTTTGTCTCCTGGGAAAGGACAGTTATATTTTTCCCAGTAATTGGAGTTTTTTTGAGGTGCTTTGCCCATATATTTTCTGCACTTGATAATGTAGAGCCCCTGAAATTGGAAAGGGACTATTCTGGACAAGTAAGGACACTATGGGATCCTCTGCCACTGCAGAGTCCAGATTTGTTTAGTTTCCAATGCAGAGGAAAAGAGTGACAGTCATGGAGTAAAGGATGCCTATGCTAATATGTATGCTTTGGAGTTAGAGCCACGAGAAGCATCTTTGCCCATAAAACTGAACTGGTCTGAACTCAGTCTGACCATGAACAGTGATAAATGGTTCAGCTGCAGCTCCATCTTCCTAGGAATCATTTTATATATTGCTGTGAAAGCATTCCAGTTAAGTGGTGAGCTGTGTTATCACAGCACCAAGCTCAGACTCTGCGGTTAGCTAGGATCTGCTTAGAACTAGAGTCTTAATAATGTTTGGGGTTTTTTTTCCTACTTTTCTTTGACCTTTATACAGCTTCCAAATCTGAATCACAGTGGTTGTATTCTGTGCCTGGAAAAACAATTCCTATTCATTATCATGCCTCCTCGGTCTCCAGGACTCCTTAGGTTGCCAAATTGCCATCAGTGCTTTTGCTCTTAGTTTGCTCTTAGTGAGTGTCTTCATCTCCCACTGGCTCGGTTTCTTTTTGTGCTCTGTGTTGCCTTAGGAGTAATAATTAAAAAATGGATCACACATTTCTTTGAAATCCTCCCTTTTTTAAGTGGCAGGTCCAGCTGCAGACAAGGGTGCTTGCGTAGCCTACAGCCATTCATCAAAGTACAACACTATGAAATCATACCACTAACAGCTATGGACAAAGGCGGGGAGAGAGCTATGGGACCTCCTCTTAGGGGAATCAAAGCACAACACAACTGTGCTCTGAGGAAGCCAAAAGGTCAGGATTCAGCTTTTGGTTCCACAGCTGTGTGCAAAAAATTAGACGTTTTATGAAATGTTATTTGTTGTCCAGAATTCATTGATTTTGGATGGGACCTGGAGGTTCACACAATACTAAAATACCAGGTGATGGAATATCACTATCAATATCACCTTTACAATCTTTGTATTATACCAGGTGTGTTTGTAGCCATTTTATTTTCTCAGGTGTACTGTCAGGCTGTTTTTCAGGTACATGTCATGATTTATGCCCTTTCTCATAGAGTGATGTTTATTTCACTGGAGTAATCACGGTTTCCAGTCTATCTTTTATCAATGACATGAACTCACTCACCAGCCTAAAGCTCCATTATCCCAGGAACATCACATTGTTGTGGTATTACCTTTCCATGGAGGAGGCTGAATTGCTGTTATTACTTCCTGCTTGAATAACTGTTAATCTCTTTTCTGGAGCTCTTCCAACTGGATGACTGTGTTTCTGACACGATTGGTTCGAATTGCCCTTGCCAGGATTTAACAGACCGAAATATCTGTCTCACTTTCTTAAAGGACCGAGATTTGCTTTCCTATAGAATCTGTGTCCTCAACATAAAAAGGACATGGAACTGTTGGAACAAGTCCAGAGGAGGCCACGAGGATGATCAGGGGACTGG
>JBCJKH010029440.1:31209-41247 GCA_039877255.1 Loriculus beryllinus | reverse complement strand
CTGCATTAATAGGATGATTACATTGCATTTCATACATCATGGTTTCTGCTAATTGCCTGCCAGGAATTAATTCCTCTTCTGCACTCTCTGCCTGTTTCCCATACATATTTTGACATTGGTGGAAGCGGGATTTCTTGTGAGCATCAAAACTTTTGTTGTAGCTGGCATTGTGATAATAAGTAGGTCAGGTCAGCATGATCTCCAGGAAGGTGGTACAGAGATTTTCCTTGTCTCTGCAGTGTTTTGCTTGCAGGTCTGTGATCATTTAGGGTTTTCCTCTGGCTTATCCTGACAGGAAGTGTGGGAGCGTTTCAATTGTGTGCTGCAAAGGTGTGATTTGGCTTTTGGAACTATCTGGGCTTCCTTCTGCTCATTAGTTCCTGCCCATTGCAGAGGGTTCATGTAACATTGTTCTTTGGTTTTTTATTTTCTGTAGTTACAGTAGTATTTCACTCCTAAACTAAAATGCATAACTCAAGTCTTTTAGCTTGATATAGGTTATTTGGGTAAAAGGTAGTTTTGTATGACATAGAGGTCAGAAAAGACCTGCTTTCCCCTGGCTAACTTAAGATGTGTACCTTCCTATGCGAGAAGAATTTAACATTTTACAAGCCTGACTCTTAGTGTTCAGGTAGTTGACATTAGAATCAGTTTCTCTCAAGTAGCCCCCTACATCCAATCCTGATCATGATTCCAAGGACTAAGTTAATGTTTTGCCTGTGTTCTCTCCAGACTGTGATGTCTTCAAAGAATTATTGTTTTCCACCTGACTGTAAAAGCAGAACAACTCTTCCAGCAACTCAACCAGAAAAATCTGCCACTGGAGGGATTAAATTATCAGCCAAAGAGGCTGAGAAAGCTATTTAACTTTTTCAAACAGAAAACTGTGTCTTACACATTTCACGTTGCTTCTGATGCTGGACTTTTCTTTCTTCCGGCACTGCAGAAGCAATTTTGAATGGATGAGAACCAAATTGCTTCAAAAGGAGGAGGATCCTCTAACACTGTAATAACATTAAAGGGATAGGAATCATGAAGTTGATGCTTCTGCTGTTGAAATTCTCAGACCTAGTCCTCTCGCAGTTGTGCTGCAGGCAGAAGCTGGAGGACTCATTGGAAGCTAGTTATGCTTCAGCTCCTGCTTCTGCCTAAACTGTTTTAGGTGGGTATGTTTGGGAAATATGACAAGGTACTTCATTATTTTATTTTTTTTTTCTTTACTTGGCCTTCCTCAGACTCAAGGTTTCTTGCGCAGCAAATAACATTTTAATATTATAGAAGAGCTTTGGGAAAAAACCTTCTCCACTTGTGGGCTAAGTATTTATCTAAGCTACTACTTAGAAAATGAGATTTTAAACTTGATGGCTCTAATGCTATAAGCACATCCTTGGGACACAGCCAGACTTCTTGGTTTCCCCACCACATTTACAAATGCATAGAGCAGATCTTTACTGCCTTGTATAAAAACAGCATTAATCATGTGAAGTCCATTTTCTTGTACATTTTCCATGTTAGTGTGCTTTCATAGTTAGTCAAAGATGTGAACAGAAGAACCCTGCAGACTGATGAGTAATGAACCATAGCTGCTTAAAGAAAAGACATGATGCAAGTCATCAGGGACTAAAGTGGGACCTCTGGCATCCTAAGCACCATCTGTGTAATTTAAGCACAGGAGGAGTTCTAGCAGGAGCGAGTGGTTATCTCTAACCCCTGCCAACAGCAGAAGATACAATTGCACTTTTGAGACCCATGCCTCAAAGAGAGGTGCAGTGGCACCTGTGGTCCACAACCTGCCATGGTGATACACTGATTGGCAAGACCATGTGATAGTTGGGATTTCTGCTTTCCCATCATTGAGCCCTGTCTGGAGATGGATACCTGTACCCTGCCATGATTGTGGCCAGACTGTTCTTCTACAACACCTTCTCTTGTGAAGCTGTCCTACCTTTCTGTTTCATCGGAAATGGCAGTGCTGCAAAGGAATATATTTTTCATTGTGGTTTAATTACATTTTTAAAATTTGTCTGTATATTTTTGTATTATATACAAGTCAAGGAAAGGCAAAACAAATTGGCACTTCAGTTGGTGGAAACCTATCTGATTTTTGAGTGTGCTAATATTTCACAGTTTGATTTGTGTTTGGATCTGCCAGTGCCCTAAATTTTTATTTTTGTAACTTTTTTTTTTTAAGCAATTCTAAACCTTTCAGACAAGAAGATATTCTTGATAGAATAGGTTTTCTCTTTTTGTGGTCTGATGATCAAGCCTCAAGAGCGTATTTCGGCCTGTTCAGCATTCCCAGTTATGACTTGGTTTGTCATGAATAAATTTACTTGCTGTTTTGTGAAATATATCCCAGTCCTTTGTAATTTGCTTATGAATAAATTCTTGTCTGTTAAACAGATGTGGCTCTGCTGCTGTGCATTTTGCCTTGAATGACTTTGTCTTCAAAGGTAGTTTAAACAAAGGAATGTAAAGAATATGTATTTTTGTTCTAATTTTCAATTTCTTCGGTTTTGCTGCTTGCTTATTATGGAGCAATTTTACAATGTCTAGCCAAGTAGTTAGCAATCTGTAAGGATCTTCCTACTTTGTGCTCATGTCCTTCCTTCTGCTTAAACTGGACACTTTTACAGGACTTGTTGCTGTTCACTGGGCTCAGGTATCTTTTGTCATGCCTGATGTCTGTGTAGCATCGATAGTTTGTATTACAAAAAATGCGTGAAAAATATTTAATAGGTAATCATATTTAGAGAATTTAGTAATAGCTATTTAATAATATTTAGAGAATTTCTGACAATATTCAGAGAATTTCTTGGTGATAATTTCTTACTGAGATTCAGCTACCACCACAACTAACTGTGCTTTGCACCTTCACCTCATAGCTCTGGTAAGCAGGCAGGGAAGGTCTTTCGGTTCTTGGGAACTTGTATTATTTAGAAGGAGCATCATCCTGAAAAGATGCTGGATGTAAGATTGAGTAAAATTTTGTTCATGTTCTCTTTGGCTCAGTCTAGCATCTCCCTTGATATGGGTATAAAACTGTTTCAGTGTAGTCTGTCAAACTGAAGAGTTAATATTACCGTTGAGCTGCCATATTTTGATGCTGCAAGGTTGTACTGAATAGGAAGTCAGTTCTGTATATCTGTGTTTTTTTTTCTTGTCATTACTTTAAGAAAAAAAAGAAAAGGCAGTTTGGGTGATTTATGATATTTCCACTATAATGGTTTCCTGACCTTGAACCAAACTTCACGTGCAAACACTACTGCAAGACATTTCAGTTGGGTGTATACTTTTCCTCTGGTGATAGTGACCTTCATACACAAGGTACTGACAGTCCCTTTTATAGGCATGATCCTTCAAGCCCCATCTTACTGACATCACATTGTGTGATTGCCTTTTCATTCATGTAGTGCTTCAAGGTAGGATGATTGGTAATAAGCTTCATGCTACCTCTGATGGCTGTATCACATTGAAAGAGACATATTCAGTCTGCATCTTTTTTTTCATCTGCTGCATCTCTCATAGGAATACTTTGCTTGGTTTAGCCTTGCTAGGAGCACCCATTCACTTCTTTTAACAGAAGTCAGTGATTGTGTTGTCTGCACTTTCTGAAGCTTCAGTGTGTATATTTATTCTTTGGTGGGTTTTGTATATAATGAAGCCCTGTGCACTTCCTTCAGTTTCATGATTATTTGGTTGGTTTTCTAACAGTAGCTTTGCATTATTTTTTTGTGTAATTCTGAGGAAATCTGTGTGGATGTCTTACATTTACTAATGTTCATACTGCATTTAATTATTTGGACTTCGTGCGTGTGTCTTTCTCTATACTAGTGCTGGGTTTGCTTTGCAAACAGGGCACAGTATTAATGCTGTACATGCAAAATGTTCTCTTCCAAGCCACTGATTCCTGTTGCTCCCTACTTCAATATGGTGCTTTGTTTTCTTGTATGGAAGCTGTGTGTAATTACTGCCTTTACCACAGTCTGTGTATGTGACCTGTTATGCAAAGCATTCATAGAATCATAGGACAGTTTGTGTTGAAAGGGACTTCAAAGCTCATTCAGTTCCAACCCTTGCCATGGACAGGGACACCTTGCACTAGACCAAGTTGCTCCAAGCCCTGTCAAACCTGTCCTTGAACACTGCCAGGGATGGGGCAGCCACAGCTTCTCTAGGAACCTGTGCCAAGATCTCGCCACCCTCAGAGTAAAAAATTTCTTCCTCATACCTAAGGTGTAGTCTCTTTCAAATTAAAGCCATTAAAACATTGCTTTAAAGTATCTTTCAAATTAAAGCCTGAAACATTGCTTTATTCTCTTGGGTATTTTTCTTCCTGATTTTCACACGTCTTTGCACTAAGTTCATCTGTGTTCTGTACTTGTGCATTTTCTTTTTGCTTGTTTTCTTACCTTCTGAACATTGGATGAATGGACTCTAAGCCTATACCATATATAATCTCTGTTTGGATGTGGCCTTGCTTACTAACTTTGCATTTATATGTAGGTCTTTAATAGAGTTCCAGAGTATTCTTATTTGTTTCTGATATTTTAATTTCCCTTTTTTAATCTGTTGCACATTAGTTCATCTTTGAAAGATTTTATAATAGAGTGACTTGGCCATTTCATGTGGATTGGCAACCTACCAATCTACCTTTTCTTCAAATTCATTATAATGCTTTGTTAGTGTATGACAGATGCTGTGGATTCAAAATGCTTCAAAAATTTTATATAGATCCTTCCAGTTTGTGCTGAAAAATCCAAATGCTCTTTGTACCCTGTGGCGGCTGTTTCCCATTACAGATGTTAATGTGGCTGCTTTTATTCTAGTTCCCTCTCTCAAGCTTCACTGCAATTTTTCATTGTGATCAGAAGGATTTTCAATTTCTAACTGAATTCTTTTCATGTCTGCCTGCTCAGGGACAGGACTCTGGTACATTGTCATGATCATGTTTGCACTTTGTGTGCAGGAGGGGGATTCAGCATTAGCTCCTGGTATCAGGTATCTGAAGGAGTTAATTCCTTTCTGTCACCAAGTTCATTGTGGGAGAATAAAAGGAGATGGAGCCAAGAGATCTTTTCCTTTCTGTTTGTGTATTATCCCATCTCATCAAGCACTTTTTAAATGCAGAGCTGTCTGGATGTTGCCTTATAAGTGAATATGCCATAAAATCTCTTATTGGGTAGCAGTATAATAGTCAAACAGCAAGCTTGGGAAACTAGCTTTTTTTTTGTTGTTGTTAACTCATCTGAAAATGAGTAGGAAAGAGATTGGTTGTCTCATTAATGAACATTTGTATAATCCTTGGGGACTTGGGAATGAAAAACTTGATTGAACTGCCAAATTGGTGGTAGTGGTGGCTGTCTTTGTTCATAGTCAGCTTTATTATTGCAGCTGCACACTGAGCTGTTTCCCTTTCTTGCCTGTGCTTGAGCACTTTCTGCACTCAAGTCTCAACAGCTTGCATTTTTCTACAGACCATAAATACGTTGCTCTGTTAGATCAGTGGTCCATGCAGCCTATTGCTCTGTTCCAATAGCCGTAGCACCCCCTTGTAATCTGCAGCATTCACCATTGCTGATTTAGGGATGTTAGAGGTACATTCCTGCATCTTTCCTTTTTCATCTGTTTATGGAGAGATTTTTGCAAGAATTTCTTCTGCTTTTGCTGTAAGATGTATTGGTTGAAGCTTATCAGTATTGAACTGCTTTACTATCTGTTAGCCTGTGCACCTGTTCTTAGATGATCTGCCTTCATTTGTGTTTGATATAATTTGCAGTGCTCACTTATTTATGACCACTGAGTATATTTAAAAAGTCAAATCTTCTTCTACTCCTACCTGTTATCCATCTAACACTGATATCCCTCTTGACAGTATTGATCCTAATTCCACAGAACTACTGGATCATGTTGTGTGTAGGCTAATCTCCAGAAAGGTCCAGGGTTTCTCCAGCACATAAAGTTGGAGTCTGTTCAAGTGTGTGTGTACAGTTCTCTTGGCTGTGCCTCAGGGTCCCTAGCAGGGTCCTGCCTGTGGGCTCTCCCATGTCGTCAGTAGTCCTCAGGCACTATGCCTACTCTGAGCTCCAACCAGACCTCTCACTGATTTCATTTTTAGTTTTGCCTTGTATTGAAGGCCAAGGTGACCCTAAGGATTATGAGAGCTGTTGTCCAAAGGTCCTTGTGCCCTGCTGAATGAGGGCATGACATCTTCCATAGCAACTGCAACATACAGTGGAAGATAGGCAGCTTTTGCTGAAGTATGTGGCCCAAAGTGTGTGTTCCACGTGCAGAAGCCCTGATGATAGTTCAGCAGGTGAGGAGAGAACAGTGGATCTCTGCCTTCCTATACTAAACCTTACCTGGCTCTCTGATCCCCATCATTTCCTGATGAACAGGACTGAGTCTGTATAGGTTCTCCTCCACTTGTGGCTATGGACATAAATGGGAAGGAAAAGATGCTGGTTTTCCTAAAAGTTTACTTTTTTCATCACCTTTGGCCATTCAGATTTTAAAGTTACTCTTCAATTTAATTCCATGTCCATGTAGGGACTTTAAGCTCTTGCTGTAAAGTTCGCTTCAGAGGTATGTTTCCTTTTCCTTTTTCTGTTAAAAATAAATAGGTTGAGTTATACTGTGATTTTTATCTTGCCAATATAATCAAATTATCTAAATTGATCAGAGACAAGCTTTTTTCCCTTCAGGAAATGGATCAAATTTGTTTTAATCAAGCAAATTTAATTTTGTTGCTCCTTTTTTAGATCTTAAGAGAGCTCTTTCCTTAATTCAAGTTTGTCTAAACTCTGTAGTTCCCTAGGGCATATATGTAAACTTGTGTAATAGAATTACACTTATCACTAACCCTGGGAGTATTTCTTGACCTGAGCCTGTTTACAAAAAATATTTCTTCTGAACTGTATGAGTGACCTGGGTATCATGACTTAGTGCCCTTCTGGATAGATATCCCCCTAATTTCAAATGATGTCTTCAATTGTGTGCTAGAAATAAATTGGGATGTCTTCCTTTCCCACTGAAGTCGTTTGCTTTAACCTTACCTTGTTAAGTAAGTACCAGTGTTATGCAGAGATGTCTTAGTTAAAAAGCCTAATTGATTGTGGCCACACAATTTTCATGTAGTTGCAAGCATGTCAATGTCGTCCATAATTTTCTGGATTTCTTCCACTGTATACTACATGAAGTATTATATTTTAAAGATATTATCTCTGTGTTCTGAAGAATTGTAGGGGTAAGTTCTCAACTAA
This sequence comes from Loriculus beryllinus, assembly GCA_039877255.1. Lineage (NCBI taxonomy): Eukaryota > Metazoa > Chordata > Aves > Psittaciformes > Psittacidae > Loriculus > Loriculus beryllinus. The sequence continues at coordinate 33,985 of JBCJKH010029440.1, read as the reverse complement.
TACAGTTATGCTAAGGCTTTAATCTGCCTAAACTGAGGTGGTGGTAAGAGTCATATTTAACTCTAGAACCTTAAGAAGCTTAGGAATGTTCCCTGAACTGGATCATTTAGTTCTGTGCAAGTATTTATTATTGAAGATGTTGTTTTCAGGTTTGATCTATAGTTTGCTTATGTTGTCAGAAAAGTTCCATGGTGTCGCTTTCATTCTCTGCCCCTGTGACAATCGGAGCATTCCAGTGCATGCACGCAAAGGCAGACTGTGATTTGAACTATCTCTGTTGTCTGCAACCTTTAAAACTGCAGTTTCAGGTGGGGTTTTTTGTTAAACTTTCTGTGAATAAAGATAATCTCATAAATTCTGACAGAAAGCAGAAAGTCCAAAGGAAGGCTAAATGTGGCTGAAATGATTATATTACAATTGAAAGCTGCGAAGATCTGGCCCAACTTAAGTACATAGTGGGGGGGTTAGAAGGTGGTTTATTTCAATATTTGACACCTGTGTAAAGGCAGAGCAAGGAAGAGCAAATTGGGAGTATTGAAAAGAGAAGGAGGATGCTTTAATTCTTTTCTACATTCGTCAGCCTCAAAGCTGCCTGGAGTTCTGAAGAGAATGAAATGATGGTCAGATGTACTGAAAGTGGTAACAGAGTTTGCTGCCAGCATGTTTCTGAAAGAAAACCTGGGGTGAACAGAGAGGATGAAGTTGAGTTCTGCGGGATGTAACAATAGCTGCTGCTTCATTTGGATGGAAGGGGCTCCAAAGGAAATAATCATAGCAGTAGAAGCTTTGGGGAAACTAGAAAATAAATTTTGCAGCACCTTTTGGGGGTGTATTTGAAATTAATAACTTTTTAGCAGCTGTGGGAAGGAAAAATCATTGAAACTGGAATAGTATGGCTCCAAATTAGTTTGTACTGATGTGTACCCAACACAAGAATGTGCTTTGGAAATATTGTATGGGAAATAGTTTTGAGACACTGAAAACAAGAAAAGAGGGTCAAAGGTGACCCTCTGACATCTGGGTCCAAGTATTGCAACTGCAGTGATTATTTGCAGAAATATTCTGCAGTATTAGCTGAGATCTACTGATTATTTCTCAGACATGTACTGTGGATTCAGAGAGAAAGACAAGCAAATCTTCAGTTTTCTTCTTGACAGAAATGTCAGGGAACAAACATTGGTTACCTTCACCAGAATTTCTGATGGATAAAATAAAAAGCAGTGCTTTAAAGGAAATAGAAATATGTGTAAACTAACTAAAAGTTTTTTGGTTTTTTTGGTTTGTTTGGTTTGGTTTGGTTTTAGAATAAGGCTTGTTTTATAACTGTTTATATATACATTTGTAGCTGTGTCTGAAATAAAAAATTACTTTTTTCCAAAATTATAAATAATAAAGTCTCAAAGTTGGAAAATGTGTTCAGATCCACATTACTCTGGTTCTACATTTTATTACCCTTCCATTTTTCTCTGCTAATATTTACATTACAAGGAGACGTATGTTAATTGGTTGATGGTGTGTAACATGTGTGCAGGGTATGGAAGTTATAGAACTGGTTTGTAGATCATCATAACATTATTTCAAGCAATTTGGGTACAATAAAGGTCAACAATGTACTAGAAAATTATGTTTAATTTTTCTTTAAAGTATAAAAGAAATATGTAGTGCTTTGTCATCAATTAGCAGCAGGAGGGCGAATTATAGTTACATTAAAGTGCGCTTGCTATATAAATCACAAATCGTGTTAGCAAAGAATTAACATCATAACTGGTAATTTAAAAACTGCCTTTAGCTCTGAATAAGGGTTGGCTGTAGACATATTTTAATGGTTTTGAAGAAGTAAAAATAGATTTCTTCCTAGAAAGAACATTTCTGGTGGAAGTGAAATTAATTATCTGCTCTTTCATGAAGTGGTAGTGTCTTTCTCATCCTTGGTTGTCAAATGGTAATGTGCTATAGAAAAGACTGGTTGTCATTTCCTTGATCCATTGCCATGATTCTAGATTTTTTTTTACGTATATATATTTAATAATGGAAAGCCTTGGTTGTATCACCAGAGGACAAGGACATCAAGTTTTCTCTGGCTGTTTGAGTACAGATGCATGAAAACTGCATGACTTGTCAGATGCAGATTAACAATTGAGAAGTCAAACATAATTATTTTTAGGGGTTTTTTTTGGTCTGTTTTTTTCCTCAAGCATATCGAGTGTGTTTGGTGTGTTTCTGAGACAACAGACAAATAGCTCAGTTGCACACTCCAAGCTTTATTCCTACTGGCTAATGAAGCAGAACAAGACATAGAAGAAAAATACACCTTTCTCATTGGTTTGCTGCATCACATTAATTTTCTTGTGGATTCTTTCAGTGTATTGACAACCTCAAAATGGAGCCTATGCAAACAGTAAAATATAGTTTGCAATGTAGGTTTGGTTTTGATGTGGTGATTTTGCTGTTTGTTGTTTTTCTTTATTTTTTCTGGAGTGGCAGGAGAATGGTGGTGTGCATGTCATCAATGCAAACTAAAGGCAGTCCATGTATGTTGAAGACATTCCTCTCCTACTGTATTGCCTTCGTGATTACACTTGGTCAGTCTCTTTTTTTTTTTTCACTGGGCTCATGCCTGTCTTTCTCTTCTCCTCACAGTACATTGGGAAATTCTAAATCAAGAACACCTTAATGTTCAAAACCTGTGAATTTAGCATGAGTCTTGGCTGTGTTCAAGGCCAGGTTGGACGAAGCCTTGGGAGGCATGCTTTAGTGTGGGATGTCCCTGCTTATG
>JBCJKH010029440.1:0-31109 GCA_039877255.1 Loriculus beryllinus | reverse complement strand
AGTCTTGGCTGTGTTCAAGGCCAGGTTGGACGAAGCCTTGGGAGGCATGCTTTAGTGTGGGATGTCCCTGCTTATGTTTGAGGGGTTGGAACTAGATGATCTTAAGGTCCTTTCCAACCCTAACTATTCTATGATTCTGTGTTGTATTCTTTCTTATCCTGCTACTTTCTTCAATCAATTCATGCTCTTACATGATGTGAGGTCTTCAAAAGCAATTTGAGATGATCCTCTCTTACTATAGCTGGTAGCTTTGGTCTGTGAGAATATGTTATTCAAGTATTTTGTTTCTCTTTTGTAATAATGCTGCTAATTACTAGTTAAAGACTCTTCCTAATTTGTTGCAGTTAGGCTTGATCAAAGACTGATATAAACAGACATTATGGCTGGACAGTTGTGTTTATTTAAACTCTTATAGCTTAGAGGACTCAATTAGAAGAGAAGAACATACAATGATTGTGTTCAATGCAAAAGAATAAAGCAAATAATTTCCACAACCTGTTAAATTTTTTAGATACTTTCCATTTGGATAACAGATGTGTTGTTCTGTGGCTCTTCAAGCTATTTCAAATTCTGTTTATACATTTTTAATGTTCCTGTAAGCTACAGTGTGTAGGTATTAGACACAAAATTCAAATTCATGTTCTTGATACTTTAAAGGAAGAACCTATATTTTTCATGTATTTGTGTTTTTGCTGTTTTCGCTTTGCCTGTTTTTTTTGTCATTTGGAAGATGTTTAATGCGGATTTGTAGGGATGAGATCGCTGTGAAGAAAGATTAACCTTACAGTGACGTGGACCCGTTTGCTTTGTCAGCAGTCAAGAGGTCCATTACACAGGCTATTCCTGCTAGCATATATGGGGTTTAGTTTGAAACAATGAAGGAAAAATAATCTCCCCAATACTGTATGAATCCTAGACAGCCATAATGTTTTGCACTGTAGCTATGGTATTACTGACAGAAAGCGTATTCTGAGTAGATCCTTTAAGGATAAAAATAGATATTTAAAATACCTTGTTATGTTGTGCCTCGCATATTCTTGTATACATGGCTGTGATTATCAAGTCAGCTTTTTGGTATGATCTTGTGGGATGCAAAGGAGCTTTCCTGAAGCTGCATACCAGAAAGAATTGATAGTGTTGAAAAAGACACTACTTCTTAAACTGCTAAAGCGGATTTTGAATACTAAATTAGGTTGGAACAGGATTAGCCTAAGTGAATTTCAACATATTGGCTGAAACTGTTTAAAAATCTGTTTTCACTTGTGGAAGTTGTATTTAAACTTACCCTATTTCTGTAAAGAGTATCCTAGACAGAAGTGACTTTTACCTTAGAGTTAGTGAGGCCTTATCCCCACCAAAACTTCATGAAAGCGGTAAAAATACATTCTAGGCATTCTGTGTTGACAGTAAGATGCCATGGTGGTATAATGGAGTGAAAATTAGAGAACAGTGTATCATAGCATCAAGTAAGTTCCATGTAACAACTTGTGATATTGAATGTTCGTACCGCAGGTCTCTGATGCCTTTGTGTTGCTTCTCCCTCCCTGTTCTGTCCCCAGGCTTGCTGGGATGGGAATTCAGCTTCTTGGTCTGGGCACCAAGAGAGAACGCGTAGCATAAGGTTGTAATGTCTTCTGAAAAGAATGGATTTATTTTGTTTTGTTTTTCAGCATATAGATTTTCTGGCCTCTGTTATACTTGTTTTGTATGATTTTATTCTCTTTAACATCTGTTGTATTACATCATTACATATGTGTGCAAGTCTACTACAAATTTTGAGATCCTTACCAACTGAGAGTTTTACAAGCACCACCAATTCTGGAATAAATTGAATTGTGATTACCACATTGTTTGGTAGTAAAAACATTTTAGACCAAAAATATAAAGGTGTCTAAATTGCACAGACATAAATGGAACTTTGATATTAAAATATTTTTCTGAGGTGGATTTTCTTCTTCACTATACACTTGTTGTCTAGCCTCTATTTTTATAATGTCAGAGCAAGTGTTGAGAAAGGTTCCTTATTTAAACAGCAAATTTATAACCTGCCTGCCCCCCAATTTTCAAGTCTAGATTTGAAAAAGATTGCTAAAATGCTACTAGTCTTGCATTCCTACTGCGTGTCTCATCTTTTAGTCCCTCTTTTCTTGTCTTTTGTTTTCTGTTGGTGAACAAGATCTCAGACTAAACATAGGACATAATCCCACAGACTCCTGCCTCAAGGGGATGGTATCACTTAATAGTCAACCTAAGATGGTGGCTCATGAATGCAGTCTGTGAGCAAGCGTGGGTAGATGAGGCCTCTCCTGAAAAACATGAACTTGCATTGCTCTCCATGACTTCAATCAAGTCATGCTCAGAAGTAGCCAGATCATACTGGTTTTCTTTTCCAAGTTTCCTACCTTTTAGCGTGTGACTGTTACTGGAACACCTAATGATTCAGAGCACAGCTGATGAGCCCTTGCTAGAGTCATATTCTTGTGACTTAGTGATAGGTTTCTTTATTGCTTTCTAACTTCATCTATCAACCCATTGCATACAGCTGCTCTATTTGGGTATTTTCTTTTTTTCTCTCCCTCCCACCCCCTGCTTTTCAGAGATATAAAAATTTTGAACAGAGACATCTTTGTGGTGCTTTGCTTTGTTTTTTTTTTTTTTTTCTCTTATTGTTTATTTGTTTTAATCTTGTCAATTTACGAAAGGGGAAAATTAATTAGAGATGGTTGAACAATTTGAATAAAGTGATTTGGAAGCAGCTAGAAAAAATGGAGGATGTGACTTGTGCTTCTTTGTGGATTGTTCTGTCATGGGGGGTGTGTGTATGTGTGTTTCTTCACACATACGCTTTCTTTGAACTACTTTCTAGCTAAATTTACTGACAGTATTAGCCATGGGAATAAGTTTGCCTCATAGATCATCAGCATTATGACACTGTTATTTATGATTCCACGTTAAGAATCTGAGGCAAAGAAGTTTAGATGATACTGCCAAGAAAAGGCACTGGCAGTTACTGGTCTGCAGCTTAGGCTCTTGTTCCCTCAGAAGGACTCCTGGGTGGAAGTCACCCAATGATATTTTGTTTTAAAAATCCATGTGTAATTCTACTGAAGGTTAATAAAGCTGCTTCCTATTTCCTGGATTTAAAGAAAAAAAAGGCAAGCATAACAGATGACTTTGTTGGTGCACATAAGTTATAGCTGCTTTGACATTTATGTTTTCTGTGCTGATAGATGAATGATTTCTATGGAAGTAAATCAATTGCACCAAAACTACTGGTACAAAGCACCATGGTCTCCCTAATCTGAGACAACAGAGGGTTTGAAATATTTTGAAATATGATTTAACACATTTCTTTTCTAGAAGAATTTGTCGGAGTGTTTTGGTCCTAATGAGCACATGCCAAACTGCTACTTGGCGTTTAGTGTAAACACACATTCAGTTTGCAAGGAGCTGCCAAGCTTACTTCTGAATAGGGGGTTAAGAAACTTCCTGACTCCTTCGCAGATGTTTTGTGTTGCCCTCTTTTCTGATTCACCCAGCTTTCTTCTGCCTACTCTGAATGTTGTCATCTAAACTTCACTTCAGCTTTCAGTCCAGCTATTGTAACATGTAGCAGTGTTTTCCTGCCAGCAGAAAGTGATCATTTTCTATTTTTATCAAAGCTGTTTTCCAAGAAATGCATATTTTTAAAATATTTCCTTGCAGTCAATTGATTCTAAAACACAAAGACAAATCAGGTGTAGAAAGGATGTGCTAAGCATCATAAAGGTTCCTGAGAAATCATTAGGTAATTCAGTGATTAATTTCACAATTGGGAGTCAGGAGAAAACAGTATTACATATTATTACAGAGCTTGTAGGGAAGGTATTTAAAGAGATTTTTAAAAAATCTATACTGGCACTTTTGATGAAGAATTTGCTTTCATGCCACAATTTGAATAGCAAAACATTTACTTGGTTTCACTGGCTGCGTGTGGATTCCCAAATAATTATTCTATCTTCCCTAACTGTGAAACAACATGAAATAGTATTACTATAAACATCTAGTATTATAAAATAGCAGTGACTAATACGCAAACCCAAGTGAGTTTATAGGATACACCACTATAAAATCTATAAGCTCGATCATGGCTTTTGGAGAATCTGTCCTTAAAGATAACAGTGGAACTGTATACAAAAGTACCTAAAGCTCTCGGCTTCCTCTTCATCTGTCCTGATCCAGCTGATGAGCTAATATTTCCTGCTTTGGGAAGTTCTGTACTGAACAATAGGATTCTGACGCTTCAATGTGCTGTCTGGTGCCATTTCAGGTGTTCTGGAACAACAGAAGCATGCACACTCCACTGGTAGGTGTGACACAGCCTTCCAGTCAGCTACAGATAAAGGCTTTTAAAATCACAGAATCACAGAATCCCAAGGATTGGAAGGGACCTCAAAAGATCATCTAGTCCAACCCCCCTGCATGGTAGTATGCATGTGTATTTAGGTAGCTGATGTCCAGCTAATTTGTCAGAACAAAGATCATGGGAAATAGCTAACTGAAAAATCAAAGCTAGTCAGTCAGCTTTGGTACAGTTGTAACAAAAGGCAGTGCTGATCTGAGAAGATGAAAAACCAGATTTTCATTTCTTCTGTGGAGAGGGAATGAAAAGGATATAAGGACAAAAAAGGGTGTTTAATAATTACTTTCAAAAGAGGCATTTTCCACTTAGAAGCAGTTTTTTATTCACCCTTCCTGAAGGTCTTCCTTGTTGAAACATGGCTTGGAAAAGGCTGTCCCCATGGAATTCAATAGGAGCTCCCTTGCTGATTTCAAGGAAGAAAGGTCTGATCACTATACATATAAACTACATACCTAGAATTAAGAAGTCTGTCCCTTGCTCTACCATGTGTGCCCTTACGGCTTCTTTTCATTGTGTCTGTTCCTATAAAATTGCAGGCTTTCAGATGAAACCTCTATAGGTGTATCTTTCACTTTATAGAATTGACATCCCTATAACACCTTTTTGTATACAGTGTTTGTTCTGGCCCTTTTCCCTCTGCTGTCTCCCAGAGTGTGCTGGTTTGGGCAATGGATTTCTAGTTTCTCTGTTACAGAGATGGCTGGATTTCAACATGCTATAAGAATATAGTCTCTGAAGCAGTTGGGATAAAGATAAATAAATCATAAATTCATGTATAATATTTATGTTCTCTTGAAAGACTGCTCAATGATGCAAAATTCTGAAAGTAAGAATCTTCTGTGATCTGTCTTGCACATTTAAATACTGTTGGTTTTTTTTTTAAATAGCTACTTTTCACAGTAGCTAAATGTTACCAGTCAGGGACATGACACTGAGGAATGATTGTTAAGTTAATGCTTTTTGTGGTTTCCCCGTGTATTGTCTCACACAAATTTCTTCAAAATAAGTGATGCAGCTTTCACAAAGTCTTGTTCGCAACCACATTGTTTTCAGAATTAATTTTCTGCAAATTCTATTGTCTCCTTAAAAATAATGGCAACGCAGCTTTCTTCTGTAACCCATTGTTGTGAGTGTGGCCTCATTGATAGCAATAAGGTAGCTTCTGAAGGGAGCTGACACAAAAAGCCATGAGCTGTCTTGCGTTGTTACTGTTATTTACAACCTTTAATTCAAAGGCATTGCAATAAGAAAGTGATATCATCAGCTCAAATAGCATTTTGCTTATTCCCTCCTTAGAAGTGTCATTGACCTGTGGGGAAAGTATGGGATGACCAGGTAGTTGCAATATAGCATACTCAAAGGCCAGAGCTGTAAAGCACATTACTAAATGTCAGTGAATACATTTAGGCATTGAGATTCAGAAAAGGTACCTTGTTTTCAAGACTCAGATTGAAGGGAACAGAAAACAGCACGCAGATCTATGGCAGAGATGTAGATCAATGGAGGATGCTTTTTAAAAATGTATAGGTATAAAAACCTTTTAAAATGTCTTTTGGAGACCTGCAAAAGTTGGTAATTAATTTTGCATTGACTGGTTGTAAAATATACACAATTAAGGCAGTGTCTTTAGCCTCAGGTGATTATGATTCAGGAACTGGAGCAGGCCCATTATCCTATCACTGATGGTGTGAGCAGATCAGCTATTCCTGTGCATGGTGTCTGCATCAGCACAGATCTCACTGAAGGCAGTTACCAATTACAGAACTGGAGCACAGTTCCCCTGTTACTGAAACCTCTCAGGGGATTATATTCTTCCTCCTAAAGATTGAGCCAAGGAGTATGAATATAAGAGTTTTATTTGTTAAACAATAGCAAAAAAGTCTTCCATTCTTCTTTAGGATTCAAAAAAGGACTTATTTTGTGTCTTGTTTGATGCCCAAAATATGCTAAGTGCAATGGTAAAAATAAGTAACAGTCAAAGAGTTTATATGATGATAGATTGTGACACAATGGGTAAGAAAGTAGCTCCAGTAGAAGAGATAAGGTTTTCAAACTACTCATTGCTGTGCTTTTCTATTTTTTTTTTTTTTCTTTCCTCAGGTAGTAGGATGAGCAGTTTGTTAGGTGATGAACTAAGCCTCAGTATTTAAATGAGGTCCAGACTCTCTCCAAGTTTGACAGAGGGAGAGCCAAAGTTCTGGTTCTGGGGTTATTTCTGGATCAATATCAACAGCACAACATCCTAGTTAAAAGTGGGGCTAACTTTCAACAGCACTGCTTCTTCGTTAGTGAAAAAGGGTTTGCATTTTCACAGAAAGGAATGGCAGCCAAATTTTGCTGGTCAAAGTCTTAGATGTTATCTTCCCAACTTCTAACTCTCTCTTTCTTGGATTCACAAATGTCATGCCAGCTTCTTTCTTAAACTTAACATTGATTTTTTTCAAGAAGCACACCTGAATAGGAGCAGATAGCATCTGATCCTTTTGAACATGGGGGCCTTTTGTAGCTGTGATTTCTAGCTATGACTCTGTGTTTTGAGCATGTAGCTTTGCAACTGAGACATTATATAAATTATGTCTGTTACCTCAGGATCCACTGCATGACCGCACTATCCTAACCACTGTGTGAGTCTGTGCAAAGATATGGTCATGCATTTGAAGTTATAAAATTTATTGCTATATATTGCTAGCTATTTCAGCAGAATGGAAAATCCTTATGTCATATAACACATAGGTGAATATATACTTTGTTCTGATTTATGCTGCTTTCACAGCTTTTGTAATCTTTTCCCAGTTTAATTTTACCTTCATTGTCTAAAATCATGAAGCTCAGTAGCAGTTGTGCCTGTACTAAATGGCTGAGTTAAGAGGCGGTATTAATGCTTGGCAACTCACAGGGGTATATGCACATGTTCTTCTATTTGGATTGCATTAAATGAGTTTTCAGAACCATATGGCAGCGTACCTTAAGTATTCTTTCTGAAATAGTCTAACTGTAGCAGCCTTCTGTTCTAATTAGTTACATCTTCTGAGCTTTACCAATTCACTGGAAAAACTGCATGCTTAATATTGCTTAAATTTTACTGAAATGCCTTTTGTTCTTGTGGGTGTATTTTAATACTGTACGTGTGAAATGCAGATAGCTTCTTAGTTACTTGCTTTACTTTTAATATCCCCCCAGACAATACATCAGTATTTTGAAACGGCTTCCACTGTTTATTACAGCCAAAAGTATTTCTGCTAAATTGTTGGGATTTGGTAGGTTGTAGAAGCACAAATGTGCTTCCTTTGAAACTGAAGATGATTTCCTTGTCCAGCTGCAGTAAAATACGTTTGCTATGTCCATTCCACCCATGTTTCAAATGGGAGTGTGCTTGCCCATCAATTCCAGATATTTGAATAGTCTTCTGGAACGCATTCATCTTAAAGGATTTGGTGTTACATAGAGGAATTGGCCATTTATTTAACTACTTCTTAAAGTTAGTTAAAGCATTTCCACAACACCAGTAAGTAATCATAGGGTTTTGCAAACTTTTCTCTTGCTCTTACACCTTTTCTTTCATGATGGCAAACAAAGCACCATGTTCTAGAACACTTAGCTCTGCTGCTTTAAGCATTTTCCATTAGCAACTGTGATAAGAATGGTCTGGTTTGTACTGTTCAGTCTACTAAAGACGGAGCTATGTCTGCATCATGTGTAGATTTTAACTTGCCTCTTAAATGGGAGTATCAAATTTATTGGATTTTTTTTTAATCCAAAACAGTTCAGAAAATGGAAGAAGCACTAAAAGTTGGCTGGCATGAGCATATAAACACTGCTAACAGTTTTTAGAAATTAGTGAGCTCTTTGTGTTTGTGTATGGAAGAGGAAAATACCTACCATTGGACCTTTTCATCAGTCAAAAGAGAAACTCCATTCTCTTGTTCCCAAAGGCACTGTGCAAGAAGAGTAATATAAGCTGTAATATCAAATCAATCACATTTACATTTCAAAAGAATCCTTCATAAAGTGCCCCAGAGGGCTGTTTCCAGCTAATAAAAACACAAATAAAATATTTAACAAGCTCTATCAAGCACAGGTAGGTTGTGCGTGTTTTGTGAGCCTGACCTTAAAAATGGAGAGCAAATCAGAATTTTTCAAAAACAATTTTAAAAAGACAAAATCTCATGCCTATAGCTAGTGACCAAAGAATACAAACACACAGTGCGAGGAATCCATTATTTCTGCTCATGGATCAGAAAGGAAAGCCACAGAGTCTAAACAGAAATATTGGCCTGAACAAGAGACTAAAATGGTTGTGTGGGTGTGAAACACCACAACACTGCACTGAAAAGCAGTTGTTTTGCAGGGAAAAAAATAGCTGTCTTAATTGATTGCTTGATAAGGACACTGCAGTTGCAGGGTCAGACACTCAAAATTGAAATGCTTTTTTAAAATGAAATTTATTCCACAAGCGGGGTGCACTTCCACTTGTGCTTTGAAAAATAAATGAACAAAGTGTGGAGATCCATATTTAGAAAAGGCAAAGACAGGTGGCCTTGGATGGCCTTTGAGCCAAGGACATTTCAAGCTGGCCTTTTACCACAAGCACTTTCATGCTATCGCTTTTCTTTAGCATCAAAAAGGCTTCATTTAAAAGGCTTAAATCAGGGCAGACCCACATGGGCTGCTCTCCAGGCAGCTTTCTTTAAAATATTTCTTTTTTCTTTTTAGGTTGTATTGCAGTATTTTTATCCTTTTTTTTTTTTTTTTCTTGCTACTAGGTATTGTTCTGAATTACACTAAAACTATTGCTACCAATGGGGAAACAATAGTTGCCCTTCATCTGGAAAAAACCATTGTGAAGCAGAGATGCTGTTTCACAGAACAGATGGGAGAGGGATAGCAGCTTCCTCTTCAAACATGAGCAAGCACAGGGTGTATGTGGGCAGAAGGTTTCATTGCATATCATTTCATGAAGACTTGGATATATGGGCAAGAGAAGGTAGAAAGAGTACTAGGGCAGTGAGAGAGGGTTGTGTTTAAAGCACTGGATAGAGTCACAAAATCCTTGGCAGTCTAGTCCTGAGGAAAAGCCAAAAATCCTTCTGGATTGACTGTCTGCTAGAAAGAAGGGTGACATTGTCTGAGTAACAAAAAAACCCTATTTTTACCTTAATTTCTGTTCCGTTCAAGGCAAGTCTGGTGGGGTTTTTTTGTAGTTGTTTTTGTTTATTTTCTTAGCAGACAGAATTGTGTGAGATACTTGGTTCTATCACAAATTTTTCATCTTAATCAAAATAAACTGCAGGACTCCAAAGTTGGCTAATGAATTCTGTCAAAAAGGAGTATCAGAAATATGAGTTCTACGAATTTTCTCTCATCTGAAGGTTTCTGTAAGCAAAAATCTCACACTTTCTCCATGGAAGCATTTTGTTTCCGGATAGTAAGTAATGTATTAATGGAAAAGCCTTAGCGGTCTTGTCTAGCTCATGCTGGGCCAAGGTACACACTGAGCATGGCTGCTGTATGCACAGGATGCTGCTGGAACTTGCTTTGTCGTGGCTCATGTTGAACAGTTCTTGCAACACTAACAGCAGTCTGAGCTCTTTACTTGTGGCCTTATGCAGACATTGAAACACCTTTATGTTGACTCGTTTATCTTATGAGCATATTGTTATCTAACACTCTTAATGAATCTCTCTCTTCTGGAAACAATTCGAACAGACACCAACAGACTAAGGTGAGTTTCTTAATGAGTAAAAAGTCATTCCATCAGTAGCAGTAGAATTGATATGACCTGATTGCCCCAGGATGGGGATCTTACATCATTGTATGTTTACCTCCCTCCTCCCCTCTCACATTATCTCTTTCTTTTCCAGCTGTTTTCCCATGAAACAGTACCTCTGATTTTTTTTTTTAATCTCTGTTTTCTGTCTTTTTTCTTTCATAGCAGGGCTCTTTCACATCAGTGCTATGACAGAGCCTGAGCTACAGGAGCCCGGGGTAGCTGGCTAGTCTGTCTGTATTCAGACCAGAAATATGTATATGGACCAGAAATGCAGTGAGTGTGGACAACTTTGAGTATACCTTGTGAAGCAGAGTTGCGCAAAACTGATAAGGAAATATGGTTATTGAACACAGTGAATGAACAAGCAGGATATAGTTGTCTATGACTTCTTTTCTTAGAACAGCAACTCAAAAATAACAACTGAGAGGGAAGATGGTGGAGAAACAATGGGATGCTTCTCACTGCATCTAGTGGCCCATCAGCTGAATCTCAGTGCTACTGCAGACTCAATCAGTTCCTATTTTTGTTTCATGCAAGTATAAAGTGCTGTCTGTACTAGTCAAGGTGGTAGTGATCTGTTTTTGTAACTGATAGTTTCATAGAAATGGCAGGGCTAGGTAGGACTCATGAGATTTTCTTATATTTAGGCAATCAGGTGAAGTGTGAATATAATGACACAGGCACCAATTGACCACGTGGTTGTTCTCTCTGACCATTTCTTCCTTTTCCACACTGTATGCAGGTATTTTCTTCTCTGTTTTCTGAGAATTTATACTTGAACTTCTTTATTTCTCAAGATAATTTTCAGCATACTTTGCTTTTTAACCTTTTTTTTTTTATTATTATTATTTGGATGTACATATGCAAATTCACAACAGACATGGCCAGCAAACCTGTGCCTCCAATTTCTGAAGACTGTTCCATTTGTATTGTGACTTTGTCCCCAGGAATTCTCACCCCGTATATAAATACGTCACTGCTGTCAGCTCAAACATGGAATATTAGCGTCAGGGAGCTTTTTACCCTGGAGTGCTCTTCTGGTGTCCTACAGTATTCCAAATAACATCAGTCCGCAGTTTGTCTGTCTGTGTTTGGCTCTGTAGAAATATGAAATGTTAAGGCCCATTAAGTTTTTGCAGCAATTGAAATTTTTTGCTGCAAGTGGTCTTTGGTATTTTAAGCAATATAAAGATGGGTATAAGCAGAGTTGCATTTTGAAGTTTTGTTTCCCTTTAAGCTCTCATCTTAATTGAATTACAGTGAAACAGTAGCAAAACATTTCATCTAAATCTCAAATAGCTGAGAGACAGGGCTCAGTTTTAGATGAGATTTGCAAGATATAGCAGCTCATGAAATAGCCTTACTAAGGGTAAGGCATAGAATTCTATATAAACCACTGGCAATCTTCTTGTGGTTTGTACAAAATTCAGTCATTGGTTTTGAACGACATGATGAGAACTGATTGATCAGAAATTATGTTCCACCAAAGACTGAGGGTTTTGTTTGAAAATAGTAAGAATATAAAAAATGAAGTGTAGGTTTTTCTTCAATTTATCTAGTCTTATAGTAATGGTATAGCCTTTCCACTTCCTTTACAGTTTCTATCTGCTAGTGTTTATTTCTCAATCCACTGAACTTTTGGAACAACTTTTAAAACAGTAATGATGAAAAGCCATGTTGTGAAGTTGGAAAGGATGCCTACCTGAGTCAGCCCGCTGTGCTCACCTCAGTGTGTCAATGAAGTGCTTCTATAGCAGAAAAATATTATCCATTTACAAAGTATTTCAGTCAGGAAAGTTTCTGCTTGGAAGTTACAAGGCTATGAAATTGGCAGCAAGTTGGTCTTTGGCTTGTGAAACAGTTGTTTGCTTACTTTTCACAGGCAAACACAAGCTTTTTTGAGGGAGAGCTTTCCAGAAGTACGGTTTGAAATCTGTGTGCATTTTAATACAGTGGTTTTGCCCATAGGTTGCTTTCCTTTTTCCTTGAAGAATTCTTTTCATGTGCCTTAACTTGACACTTGCATCTAAATACTTTGGAACTCTGGGGATATTTGATCAAGTAGACGGTGAAAAAATCAAGACACATAGATTTGGCTCAACTGTGTCCTTGTTTGACACTTGTTTTCTGTACACTTCGGTTTTTCTTGAGGACAGGAGGGTAAGTACTGGTACTGTGTACACCTTTTCTAAAAGTTGAAGGGAAGAAATACAAACTGAAAATATATGTTTTAAGAGTATAGAAATATCCTTGTGTTTTTTGTTAAAGGAAACAGCATGTATTTGAGGTAATTTACTCATATCTCAAATAATCTGAAGTAAGTGAAAAGGAAATGAACGAATATTCGTTTCACAAGATGTTATCTTTTATCTGCTAACAATACCTGATATTTTTTCTGAACAGATGAAGTGTTAAGTGGTTCAGAACCCTTGCTTGCCTCTTTATTTGCTAGATAGGTATAATTTGAGTATTTGGGAGGGATGTTATCCTGCTTAATAGATTTTTACCCTCTACTTTACTGTTTATTTACAAGTCAATAGTGTTAATATAAAGCCAGCAATTCCCGGCCTTTGAAAATATAAACTGTATCTTAAATTTTTGTCTTCTTGTTGATAAACAACTGTGGGATAGTTCCCAGCAAATTCATAACAAGATGCTGTTTAAATTAAGTAATTTCAGACTGTGGGCCAAATTAAGTTCCAGTGAAGCGGATAGAGTTTTGGCAGAAGTGTGCAGCGTCCGTGATGATTCTGGCATGTGCAGTTACTCTGAACACAGTATAGATGGGCTCCAGGCAGAAACTTAGGAGCAGTTTGTGACTTCAGCTCAGCATTCAGATGCAAAACAGTCACTGCTTTGGCCTGAATTCAAGCAACAAAGGTTGAGGAACTGAGCAACCAGGATTCCTTATGCATCTTCTATTTGGGACTGCTTGGATTCTGCTGATAATTGCAGGCAAATATTGGTGTTTCTTGCCAGTCTCAGTATGGAGTACGAGGCTAAGAGGTACAGTAGATTTATGGGCTGGCCTGCAGAGTTTGTCTTACATTCAAATGCAAATCAGTCTCTAATTTCTGTGGGGTGCTGGTTTGACTTCATGAATTTTATAATGTCTTTTGACTGCTCCTTTTTTCTAGCTGCTGGAAAACAGGGAAGGTCTGTCATATAGTTCTAGTTTAAAAGCAGCATGTGTCTACAGATACCTGATTCTGGCTGTCCTAGAAAGGGTGCATGGGGTGTTTCTTGTGATTAAATCCAGCGTAGACAGTGGAGAATGCTGAAACAAGGCTTACAGTAGCTATAACTAGGCTTCAGGAAAGCCTGTGGGAATTGGAGTACATTGCTAACACAGTAGCTTGAGCTTTGAGTGCAGATCGTTCCCAAAGGCAGATTACAACAGTGCATCTTTAAGGCATCTAAATGGTTTTGAAATTTCTAATCCCAGCCTGCTTGCTGCAGTTTAGTGCTATGTCAGGTTCAGCAGCACTCAAAGACCACTAATAGGAGGTTTTATGTTTAGTGGTGAAATGTTAGTGGAAATTCTGTATCAAGGGTGTACAATCTAGTCCCAATTCTATTTAAATCGTAAGATAAGTAACTTAAGTGATGTGGAGAAGAGTAGAGTTTGCCGGAGAAGAGTCGAGTTTGCAGGAACAGAGATGGCCTTACTTATCAGCAGATCAGATAAATCATCTTTGCTGTGGGACTTACTGTGGTAATGTGATTAATACCATTTAATCTGAGAAACTGGTGCAGATGTGTCTGTTTAAAGGAAATTAAAAAAAAAATAAAATGTCTGCCCTACCAAAAGGATGTTTCTGAGCATTTTCTTTATTTTCTTCCTCTTTCTCCTCCTGGATTCAGTTTAAAGAAAGTGATACTGGTCCAAGAATACAGAACTTCTGCATAACAAGGAAAGTTTAGTACCTGGTTCATGCAGATGCAGTTTTAAGTATGCCCACAGGATTTAAATACAGCAAATAATCCTCCATGGCTGCATGCCTTTACATTTTCTGTTACACTGCCCCGTATCTCTGTATGCATTATATCCTTTTGCCTGGATTTCATTAACAAATGGAACAGGGTGTTAGTATGCCCAGTCCACGGTCCATGACACGCAATTTGCTTTTTCTTTAGTCTTGGAAAATTAAGAAGAAATCATTGTCTTGATGGTCTGCACTGCTGTTTGTATAGAGTTCTGCTTTTGATTTTTAAGTCTGCAGAGCTGGAAACTGAAAAAGTCCTGTGACCTGTCAACAAAAAAATGACATGAAAATTCCTTTAGCAGCAATAGAGAGGCTGTGCTCTGAAAATAACTGAATAGTAGTATGCTCCTTGCACTTGGGCAGTACTGACCTTTAAAGGAATTCTGAGTCACTTTACAGAGATCTTCTTTATAGGCTATGAAAAAGAGATGGCCCTTTATTCTCCTCTTGATTCACCAAATCTTAATTTACGGAAGCTAATTTGCCACTTTGTTCACCTGAGGTGTAAACATGTACGGGAGACACTGCACAGGAACTGGTTCCCCACTGAGGAACAAAGAGCCTCAGCAAGTAGTAGACATCCCTGACACCGTAACTTCCTTCCAAGTATAAGATGCTTCAACTGTGCTTTCTGTAATGTAAGTGCTGTGGCATTAAAAGAAACTCTAATGCTTGTAGAATATCTTTCAGACAGCTGATGACAGCTAAAAAGGCCAAGTTTATTTAATGTGTCTCTCAGCAAATAATAAATCAGTTTGAGCTCTCACCCAGAAATCTAGTAAAGCTCCTTTTCTTGGTGCCTTTGGAAGCAGAAATTATCCATCCATAGGCATAGAAGAGAAACTTTAGGACTGCAATACATCCCTTTTAGTTTGAAAAACACCAGAACAATATTGAAGGGGCAGTGAGCCAATACTCTCCTTCTCCTTGCAGTCAGTGTCAGCAAGTTAGAATCATAGAATAGCTCTAACTCAAGTTCACCCAACTGTGTTTTCTACTCCTATAAAAATAAATATCCCATTGATAAGAGGATCCCCATGTACCAGTATAGGCCAAGCATCTCCTTTCAGATCAGCCCGCTATCCCAGCAGTCCTTTCTTGATATTGCCTTAATTTCTGGCACCTAAAGCAAGCTAGTGATGCAGGTGGCAAATAAGTAAGGTCTCCTTGGTTTTCACTCAGGGACCTGACCACTTTGAAATGGTGACTCTGCTCCCAGGAGGACTTGCTAGCCCAAAGGACAAATACCATCTTGGTTGTACAGTGAAATCCTTAAAGGATTAGGAGACCACTAAAGAAGGATGAAGCCCACTGATAGCAACAGTCCCACCCTTCCCCAGTGAAGCACATAAAAGCTTTTTTCCCTCTGAAACGTCTTGCAGGAAAAGTGCATGAAGTGCACGCTCAACTATTTTCCCTTGGAGGAGCTGAGACACAAGGCATTACAAGTAATGTTGCTGCCTGTTAATGCAGGAGAACCTGCGAGGAGCAGAGTGAAGGCAAGGCTTGTGTGTTGCATTTTCTCTGTACTAAGTGGAGGGAAGCTAATGGTTTATGGAGAACGCTGGGAGAAAATAATAAATTTAAAAACAGGGTCCTTGCTCTTAACCCAATATGTTTAGGTCTAAGGAATGTTGTAGTAGCTGAGAAGCAGAGCTAATGACTATATAAATAAGTTGATACTTAGATTAGTGGTTGTGCTCTTAGACCAAAAAGCTGAAGGAACTATAATTTAAACCTGGTTACTTCTGCATGGCAATATCTAATGATAAACCAATTCCACAACATGCTGAAATACAGTAACCTTAAACAAAAGTGTATACCTTTTGAAAGAATAGGCAGAAAAAAAAGGAAGCCTTGACAGGAGAAAAATAAGTAAAAGGCAAAAATAAGACACAAGAGAATAAAACCAGAAAGCATGAAACAAAAGCAAAGCCAAATCCACTAATAAGAGAATTGTCAGACAGGAAAAGAAAAAGAGAACAGAGAGCAAGACTGAAGTAATGAGACAGGGGGAAATCGGATTCAGAATGAAATCTGGTAATAAAAGAACTGTCAGACATAAAACGAGCTAATGTATGACAGAGAAAAAAGAGCCAAGGAGACAGAGCAAGGCAATCTTTGAAGAATTAAACTAACCAGATGTGGCCTCCAAAGGTAATTTTTAGGAAAGTTGATACTACTTCTGCCTTCTAATGAAAAACAAACTGCAAGAAGCACGTTTCCTTTATGTTCTAAGGAAAAGGGTGGTTTTCATTTTTTAATAAGAAAATATGCAAGAGAAATCAGTGGTGTTTGCTCAGTTTTATAAGGCAGTTTTATAGCTAAGGTCGTGCTGAAAGTAGTTAAACTAATAAACTGTAATAGATCTTGTAGTTTGTGTGCTGAATCTGGTGCGCTCAGATGTCCACCCTTACCTGGATTACTTAACCTATCTGCATTAGTTGCCTTCATTTCAAAATACAGACTGTAATATATATTCATACACATCACAAAGACTGGAATGGAACAGAGTTAAAACTGTTCCTAAAGGCTTTAGTTGTAAGAAGCATTTTTTACCTTGCCACACATTGTAAATACTTTTAAATGCATTCAAGACCTTGACAGTGGAAGCTACTGGGAGAATCTGAGCTTTTCTTTGAAGACAAAGGTAAGAAGAAGTCAGGCGAGGAAGTGGGCCATTTTACTCATGCAGAATACTGTTTCAATAAGCTAGCTCAAGAAACCCAAAAGTCTACTTAAAATGCTTGTAATGTTTGGATTCTCAAAACTTATATCGAAAATGTATTATACAAAAAAAATATAAATGCACATATTGGCAGTGCAGTTTCTCTGGGTATGTGCTGCCTGCTTCACAACCACTTCTTACTTAGCAGCAATGTTATTGGTGATTGCCTACAGAAAAAAACCAGCTTAATGCCTTGTGGAAATGCACTGTGTGTACCTATACTTACTGAGCTCTGGATCAGATCCTAAAATAGGTTCAGTTGAGTTGTCATCAGTGTTTTCATTCTCAAATCTTAGAATACTTTCTCTATTTCCACTTAAGAAATCTGAGGATATTTATAGAAGATACTTACACATTGTAGATGCTTTCTTTCACTTGTACAAAATACAAAGCTTTTTCTCCCCAATTTAATCAAACAGTGATCTATGGTCTGAGCTCATTTATCAGTGGTACTTATCAGTAGTTTAGCCAAACAGCCCCTTGCTTGATGTATACATTCTATTTGACAACTGCTTATTTATCTTCTTTTTCCTAGCTAGATGGTTAAAACTTCTCAAATAGAAATAAAAAGAATATACATATTTCCTCATGTACAAGAATATAGATATTTGCACAGTGTTGCTATTTCTCAGATATGAATTTTAGGGTGAAATATTGGGTATAACAACTTAATTACTCATACAGGCAAACTGAACAGGCAAATACAAAGTCAAAACCACTGAAGAAAGAAGTCAGCCCATGCATTTCTGTGTGCTTTAGTGACCCTTGGAGGAAGCTCTTTAGAGAGCGTTAGAGTTCTAGTGTTGTTAAAAATAACTTTAATTGTTCTATATACTTTTAGTTTTGAGTATAACATAGAAAGATGTACTGGCTCTGTGGACCCAACTTTTATTTTCTTCTTCTTTTCTCTATTTTTTTTTTTACTTTTATTTTCTTCTTCTTTTCTTTTCTCTTTTTTTTTTTTTTTCTTTTACTTTAAAAGAAACTAATGCATTTTCTGTGTATGTGGAAGCTGAACGTTTACACTGGGATATACTTGAAGCAGTATTTCTAGGCACATGTATGTAGCTATGTGAAAGTTAGTGGGAAGGTGACATTTGGAGAATTCTTCTGAGAACACTCAGGGTGACAGTAGGGAATGAATAATAGAAGTGGTGCTTGCAGAGAGTTCTCTTTTGTGAGATTTGTCACATCCTAAGTTATCATGTTTGATGCACTCCAAGTAGCAAGTTACCTCAAGGTACCTTACAGTTAGCCACAACTGCAGGTTAATCTGCCTGGAGTTTTTACTTGGATGGGGGGCAAGTGTTTAGAATGTTTGTCTGGTCAGCCAAAGAGAAAAAAGTCAGAAATGTAGGTTGAAAATATAAATCCTTTAGATAAGTGTTTGGATTTGGAGATATTTTCTCGGTCCTACTTGCAAGTTACAAAATGGTGCTGTCTATGCTGTTGTCTTCAAGTGAAAGTTCATTTAACAGAGCTCTAGGAAACAAGCTTTAATATGAGAAATCTGGTCTCCACACCAAAGTTTTGGAACTGATACAATTTCTCAGATGAAATGCACATCATATTTGGAGATGAGGTTAATAATTTACATAACTGTATTGGAATTAAGCTACCTAGGGTTTCATGTGCTTATAAGGCAACTGCATGTAGAATGATGCCTTAAGGATTAAACTTTTGATGGTGGCAATAAATAATGTAGAAAATTCAGATGTTGAATGCAAAAGAGACTTCAATTGGGCAGAGTCTTGCTGAGATATCTTTTCACACTGCTCTGTTCATATCCTTTCCACTGTTGTTCCTAAAACTAGTGGGTCTCCTCTTGTGAATTTTCTCGTGAGCCATATGTATGCTTTGGTGCAGTTTAAAAATGAATACTCAGTTTGAAGGCAAAATGAAAATGCAGGAGGATAGAGCCCAACCAGGGTAAGGTCTCAAGGTGAACCTCGGTGCATTTCACTGAACAATTTCTATTCTGAGTTATCATGTAAGTGACAATACAATAGTGAAACTCCTGTGGGATTTGAAATCAATAGGGCAAGAGTAGAACTACACATTTGTTGCGTTTATTTTTATTTGTTTTAAAGAGGGGGCCTTTTGTTAGATAAAAGCAGCAAATAACACAGCTTCTCTAATAGGTAGTCCAGCTAGAAAGTCCTATAAAATGTTAAAAGGAAGATGCAAAGACAAGAATTCAAAAGCTGAAACATCAAGCAGTGACAGAGATGGTTAGCTGTGAAACCTTTAACTCTATCCTTTTGGGTTTCCTTTATAATGGAGCCATTATAACCTCCATCTACCTGTCAGGCATTATTGTTAACAACAAGAACTGGGCTCAAAGGCTGGAGCATCTATGTAGAAATATGAGATAGAACTATTTTGTGTTCTTAATAAGTAGTCTGTTAAAAACTTGAGCTTTCATAATAGATGATGTTTCCCACACACACACACAGACTTTGGTAGCCCAGTTTCTGACTTTTCAGTAAGTACATTTCTTAAGAACCCCTTTACTCTCTATCTGCAGAGATAGAACTGGTGGCTAGGATTTAGAAAACGTTACAGCAAACTGGATTATTGCATAGGAGACAGCTACTCAGGAAGGTAGAAGCCAGTCTAGTCAGCACCCTTCTCAAGCAGTGTCTTCCTTTTCCTTTCTTTCACCATGTGGATAAGCCTCTGGGGAAGCTCTGTGCTCAGGCTAATGTGACAAAACTTAACGCACTGCAAGCAGGAAACTTGTGAGCACTGCTGTGTCAGTGATGCTGCAATGCTGTTTCTCTCTGAAAAGTCTCCAGGATCCTCATAAGGCACATTGGGACTGTACTTGCACAGCATTGAGGGGCAGTCTGCCTGCTCCATAGAATGAACATATGCCTGCTAAAATCTGCAATTCATTCATTTTTTGTGTAGATTACTATCAAAGTCTGTTCTTTGAGTATAATATATATAGCAAAGGGAGCATTCTGCTATGCCAGGATCCTGAGGCAGATGGAACCTTCTACTCCTTCAGGAGTGTACATCTCTTTGGTTGAGTAACATACAAATGGCTGGACAGAGAGACAAAGCTGCAGATCACTTGTGTTGCTGATCCATTCAGGCTGTACTTTTGTTGCTCATGTACAGCTACATCTAATACGGTGAATATAATTATGGATAGGTGCTGATGATGATCCAGTTAACAGTTAATGTTTCTTGCTTGTGTATTTTATCCCCTACTATCTTGATGTCCATGGGTCAAAGTTTAACTCTTTGTTCATGACTTTCTAAGTATGTTCCAAATTACCATTTGCTGAAAGGATTCAAAGCACAGCTGGCTAACCTTATGCCAATGTTAATAAGAAACTTTTTCATTGAAATTTGCTCTAACAGAAACAACAGAAATATTGGGAGTGGCCAACTGCGTGTTGCTCATTTAGATAATGTCAACTTGGTAACTGTCATTTCTGTTGAAATATGAAATAATATACCTTTCGCGTTCCTGTGCAAACAGTTATTTTTGTTGTTTGGTTATTTTGGATACTAACTTTAATGTACATTTTTCCTGGCACAGGAGTGTAACCCTTGTAACACAGTGTACCACAAACCAAAAACAACAGCACAAAAGGCTAAATGTGAAGATCTGACCTTTCCAAAAAATCTACCTATAGGCTATAGCAGACTGTAGCTGCCATGGAAGATTCAGTTTTGCAAGTGCTGTCGTTACAAAAGGACTAATGCCTTTCATTTGGTGGGAGAAGGATTTCTATTCTACAGGAAAAGTGATAATGGCAGAAAAACTGGGGGACAAGTTTTAGGCATTTCACAGCAAAACACTGACTACAAAAAGAAAATAAAAGTATTCTTTTTCAGTGATAGAAGCTGGGAGAAGGGGCACTGTGGGAGTTTAAAACCGTGTATTTTGCATAAGAGTGCTAGCGTAACAAGGGTAGATTCACTTCACAAGTGAAAAATAGATAATTCAGAAACGGTGTTATGAAAAAGGTGTCTGAAAATACAACTGCAGGAAAGCAGGAAGGAAATTAAAAACCAGGCTTGCGTGGAAGATTGGATATTTCCACTCGGGAACAGAATCTTTACGGATTTTAAAATTATAGATAGATAGATCCTTATCGAATGAACACTTTTAAATTTGCTTCATACAATTGAAAGCGAGATTTACACAGGAAATAGTTTAGAAATATAGTCATCTTAGTTTGAATAGGATTCTTTGCAGGAGTTTGTCGTAGCAGAAACTGTTTTGAACTTGCTACAGTAGAAGCAAATTCCCAGGCTGTATTTCTAAGAATAATATGTAGTTGGCATTTTATTAGCTATAAGCAAAAGCAGCAAGGGCTAAAAAGATATCTTGGTGATTTCCTTGGAGCTCTATATTTACATTTAAATATTGTCTAATTTTCAAGACCCCAAATATGGTCTAGACTTGCAACAAGGGTGCTGTTCCATTCAGTGCAGATGGGCTTACTGAATGACAGCACTCAGAGCAGTACAGCCTTTTAACCAGATAATTGTGTTGCTGATAAGCCCATTTTGAGAACCTTAAAGCTGTTGCAAAACAATGGAAAATGTGCCGCAGAGTTCAAGCAATATAGTCTATTCCTGTGAAATTGCTATATACAGAGCATGGGCCGATCAATGTAGCTGCAGAATTTCTTCCCAAGGGAGAAAGATCTCCAGAGGCAAAGCACTGACAGCAAAACTAAATGCCAGGTAAACAAAAGCTGTGAGAAATAGAATTAAAGCAGGCTCTTCAGACAAATCGCTAACTCATTGGCAGAGGAAGGAGGTTTGCAGACAACCAGCCAGTTTTGTGCATATTCCAGTGGAAAAGGTTTTAGGGCTCTGTGTGAAGAGGGAGCATGTGGGAAAGCTGAAGAAGCGGTAGAGGGATACATCAGTGAGACAAACACTGGCAGGAAAACTCCGTCACTCCCAGGTTTTGTGCTGTCCAGGGAAAGTATGAGATTCTTGGGAGCAAGGTTACTATAGCATTTGAGTTATAAGGGCTGAGTTACGTTTATCTCCCAAGTAACAAACCCAGACTATCTATGATTGCTGGTACAGCGTTCCATCACCACAGTAAGTACCCAAGTCCAGTGAGATGTTAGACTCCAGGTATGCTGTTTCCTGACTCTGTGGCTAGACATGGGGTTTTGTCTATTGACAGTTTAGAAAATGTGAAGAGTCTGTGGAAGTAGATGATTGGCTCGATATGACCTTACCTTATGATAGGTATTATAAATGAAATGGGAAGGGCTGCTCACTAGAGAACTAAGAATAAAATACCAAAGCAGAAGGCTTATTTTTTTCAGTTGCAGAAGGCTGTCTGAAGTCCAGAGTGGTGCGTGTTTTGAAGGCCCATAATTGTCGGTGTTTCTAGTTAGATGTTACATGACACTCCTGTACATTCTTACACTCCACAATGCACCTACAAATTAAGTCTCCCTTGTCCATTCTGTGTCCAGTGTATTTGGTAAGAACTCTTTAAAACATTGAGGGATAGCTGCAACTGAGTAGCTTGGATGCTATATTTGATTTTTTTTTTTAACTTTTTTATTTTTAATTAATCCTTTGGTTTATTGAAATATGGTTGGCTTATTTGTAGATTTAGGTGACTCATCCTACAAATCCACTGTAAATGTAATTGAATCCAGATATTCTCAATAAGCTCAGAGTAGCAAGACATGGTGACACTGCATTAGCTCGCTAGTGCAGTATAATGTAAAGATATTACAATGTGATCACTAGATGAGGCCCTTGGTTCTATAGTCTTCCAGACATCTCAGTTAAATCAGTTATACTTATGCTGGTTTTCCACCTTTTGCTTTCCCATATTTTAAGTTCTTTATCATTGTCAAAATCTGACATTAGCCTACATGTGCACTCAGAATCACCAGGCAGGGCAGAAACGTTCAACTTGCTGCTTGTAGAACACATTCCAACATCACAGCACAGACATGGATGCTGGGATAATTGAAATCTGAGAAGTGCAAGTACAAAATTCTTTCTCTACCCCCCCCCCCCAAAAAAAAATCCCCCAAACCAAAAAGAAAACCAAACCCCCAACTGCACCAACCCCTCCCAACCAAAAACCCAAGCCTCCTTTAGTGAATTTTATAGGAAATTATTAACTCAAGCTGAAAACCTGATTCAATGTTCTTTGGTGAGAAAATTACAGCAAGTTATCTCGCCATCTGTGACACTCATGTGGACTCTTCAGAGGAATGGCACAATTGTTACCAATCAGATTTCTCGAGATGCACATTCTGTGCATTACCCTCACAAAATGCTTTTATTCAATGATTCCCTGCAGCAGTTGTGCAAATCAGAAATGTAAGTCTGTAGGTTGTAATCCTTTAAGACAGCTTTCTCCATCTTCTTGGCTGAAGTATAATCAGACAGAATTTCTGGAACATGCCAAACCAATTGGGAACAGACATTTTCCTACACATTAAATGGTCTTTTTCAAATGCTGTTGTTAAAACCTTAAACCAAAATGTTAACTGAACAGTATCAGATTCTTGCACACCTCTCTCCCTTTTCCTTTCTTTTAATTGACTTTAACAATGGAAATGTTTCTCAAGCCAGCTAGCCAAAGCCTGGGAATGCAAAACAGTTGTCTCTAGTGAATCTTCCTTGGTTTTCTTCAGTTAATTAAATATTCGACATTGTAGCATCCTCATTTCTCACTTGTTTGAACTGGATCAGCTTCCATTCTCAGAATGTTTCAATGCACCAATTCATCGTAATCACATTGCTGCCTTGAGGATGTATTTAAGCACATCCCAGGGAATAGAAACTGTGTAGTTCTGTCCACATGCATTGTATATCTACAAATTTCAGGACTATTGTTTTTTTCCTTTTGTTCATCCCCAACCCCAACCCTGCATTTTTTGTTTAAGTCTCCCATGCATCTAGAGCCTCATCTCTAGTAAGATGCCAGAATAGCATGATTGCCTAACAATGTATTTTTGTCCTTTTATCAGTTTGTAAATTTGCCATTGATATAAAAGGTTATACAGTCCAGTAAAGATTAGTAACTTACTAAAGCCTCTAGTATATGCATCTTTCAGTCTTCTGTTTAGTTCACAGGATTTTAAAAAACTTTATTGTTGCTTAATCTTGAACTGAATTATTTTCACACTGGTGAAAACGAGGAATAGTTCAATTGACAAGAATTGTAAAACATCACATTAGCTGGCGTGTATGAAGAGAAAATCAGGCTCTGTAAATGCGGTGTGGTTGTGGAATTATTTGTCTTACATGATTTAACAAATATTTGCATTTCTCAGCTTTGTGGCATTAAAGCATCTTCTGTAGTAAATTTGAGCTATGCATGTATAATGGCACATAGAATTCTTCTAACTTCAGCTAGCTGTGTCTGATGAGATACCAAGAGAGTTTTAGAATTTTTTTACAAAAACAGTGTTATTTAAGTAAATAAGTTTTTCTCTATAAGTGGTGATCTAACATGCCCTTTATCCTCTTTGTCACCTGCTCTCCCTTGCTGTATTCTTAGTGCATAAGATGGCAAACCATCTGTTAAGTCTGGAGTGATGTGCATATGCTGGCAAGCCAACAGAACGCCAAGCAAAATGTGGAGTAGCTGAGTTGTGCCTGTCTGGCCTTGTGTGTGTGCTGATCTGATCAGCTACTTGTTTTTCCTTTTCTGAATTTAGTTACCTCTGACATAAGAAATCAGCCTAGCACTCTTTCTGATTTTGTCAAAACTTGCAAGTGCATGCCTAAGTTACTAGCGGGAGAAAGAGAGGAGAGCAGACAAGTTCTCCTGTTCAAGTTATTAACAAGGATATCCCCCCCAAAAAAATCAAATGTTAGCATGTGTTCAGGATGGAGTTCTTACGTGAAAGGTATTTTTTTCCTGTAGATACTACTTTTAATATAACAAGTAGTTAATGCTTCTATACTTCCAACAAATGGAATTGAAATTGTGTAACATGCACTCAGTTTTGGTGACAATTCAAGAAAAAATCTTTTTGGCTTGGAAGGATTAAATTCCATCTTAGTTGTTTTAAAGCATTTTGTTTTGCCATTCTCATCTATATAGTTACAATGATTTGCTGCGTGGCCCTGGATTTGTTATAAAACTTGCAAAAGCCAGCATGGACCAAGAATTAGAGTATTCTGGCCTACATTACTAAATAAGTCACAAAGGACCTTTGCTGTTGCAGTGTATTTAATTTCTACAAAAAATTATTCAACACTCAGTAAGTTGGATCCCATCTTAATGTTCCTAAGAAATAAAGTCTGCCAAGAAGTTCTCATAAATGCTTGTGAAGAACATGTAGAGCATTGATGTTCTTTTTTGTCCTAGTTTGTAGACAAATGAGAGAAATCCATACTTAAAAGTTGTTCAGTCTGTCTTTACCTTATTATTTATTTTAAAATCATGATGTGCAAGAACCACAAGGAAATAACATGAAGTCAGTATTACAGCTTTATTGGTAATAATGCTTATACAACCATGGTGTTCATCTGTCTGTGCAGCCATCTTCTCCAAGTAACTTCTGATTTCCTGATCATCTTAGATCTACTTACATTCCTAAAAGCTTTATGAACATTAGCATGCATTTAGCAGAGGAAGATGCGAAGTAAGGTCCCAGGTGAAGGAAAGGCAGGCAAAGCTGAGCTGTAATGCACTTTGCTTGGCGGCACCTGCCAGCTAGTCACCCAATATATAATTTGCTGATAAGTGCAGTCTATACTGTCTCTGGCCTGAGGAGAGTGTCTTGGAATATGTGGTTTCGTTATTTCCATTATTCATGGGACATCTTGTAATGCTAAATGATATACAAGCAGTGGAAAGATGGAAAACTCATCTCTGTTTGATCATAAACTACAGAAAACTCCAGGGACTAATGAGTATAATATTGCTTCATGCTACCGCCTAGGTCCAATGACAAACAGCAAGTCCACAGCTAGATGCAGATGAGAAATCATCCATCTGTACTCTGTCTTTGATCTGACATGACAATTAAGTAATTGCAAAGGGTGAGAGGTGTATGTGTGCATGCACATGCATACATGGAGATCTTTAGCTCTGGCACTTTTTTCTCTAATTTGCAATCCACATTCCACATGAAAATTGAGAGGATGTCTTGTTTCCATTAGTAATGTTATCATTCCTGTTATATTCTGAACAAGTGCACTGTTTGTAGTGGTATGAAATCTTTCCCATGAGACTCTCCTGTTTAAATATCCTTCTTTTGTTTGAAAGAAAAGACGCTCTAAGTTCCATTTTTCTTTTACTTCTGCCCTCTTCAGATGTTAAAGAATACAGCAGCCTATTAATTCTGCTCATAGGAATTCGTTCTGTTCTCACAGGACCGTAACTGCATCTTAAGCTGTGCATGTGTTGGGGAGGGCAGCGGTGATATCCTTCCTTGTTCTCTTTGTCACTGAGTGCCAAATTGTTCTACAACCAGAAAATAAAATGTTATGCCTACAATGTTTTTATCACACTGTCTGGAAGACCAGTCAGGAAACCAGTGCATCAGGAATAAACAAGATTAGAATAAGGGCCCATTGTTTTACAGCAGCAATGTGCTCCTATCCAACACCTTTCAAGTCTGGTTTCCAGCTCTCCTACCGCTTCTACTTCTGTTAGAAGATGACTTAAGGAACAAATCTGTACGGTCAGCTCTGGATGATCAAAGCAGGAGAAAATCAAAGAAAGCGATGACGACGTGAGCTTAAAAGAAAGGGATGGGAAGGGGGAGGTGTGGATAATGAGTATCTTAACCTCATCTGCAAGCACCGGTTTCAAATTACTTTATACTGAACAGTCAAAGTAGGCTATCAGCAATATGTGGCTTTTAGTAGAACGCTCTCTAGTGAGCTAGGATGTCTTTCAGAAGTAAGAGAAATGTTCTTTTATTTTGACAAATTTAGGATCAGGTGTCTGCAGTGGTCACTTATTGCATCTGCAGGTTTCTGGATGCATGCAGTCTCCTTTGTGTGTTGCCAGTGAAGTCTGGACAGAAATTGGTCTTCCACCCATGCAGGCATTTCTTCTCAAAAAGCAACTCTGCAACAAATAAAAGGCATTTTCAGATCTTCTGTCTCTTTATGTGGTTTTGCTCTCCATTCATCTCTTGGTGCCTCATGCTTAATAGCCTCGCTAATGAAAAAAGAAAATCAATTTCACTTCACTTGATTTCCCAGAGAGATTGCAGAGTACAGGTGGTGGTTTTGGTGGAGTTTATTCTTGAAGCTTTGTTATAAAGACCTCCAGGCCTTACTGAATGCCACACCAAATGATTCTGACTGGGGATCAAGGGCCACACTGTGAAGTCCCTCTTCCTCTGACCCTCTGGTGCACACATTTCATTTGAATGCATCACACTTAGCTTCTGTTAAATAGTCTGTCAGAAACATGCAGTATTTGCCCAAGAAAAAGACTGTTCTTACTTGGTGCTATAAGTTGTCATAAAATTATAGCTAAAGCAGCAGTGTTTATTGTGTTCTATTACTCAATACATTGCACTACATAGGAGTTAAAACTAACTGGGGGTTCAAGGAATGGAAAGAAGCTTCTTTCTGTCTTTGTTTCACCCTTTCATTGTTTAGTCCCAATACTGTCAATGTACATCGATTCAGTTTGATCTTTACTGACATCTTGGCATGATTCTAGGTTTTTCAGTTCAGTGATCTGCTTTTATTCTGCACAGCTTTTGTGTTAAAAGCCTGGATGTTATAAAACAGAGTACAGGAATCATCACATGGGGGAATGCTGCTGCAGAGCAGAAAAGTGTTTTCCATTTGTCCCTGCTTACAGGGTGCTCCTGAGAGTCTCTGTGCATGAAAACCATTCTGTCTTCAACTTTTGAAAAATAATATTTTGATAGCCTCTTAGTATACTATAAAGAGGTTTTACAGATAGGAACTCCATCCATCACACCTGAATACATTTTACAATTTATTAGACAAACGATGCAATGTGACATACAGCTCATCAGAAAACACAGTGACTAATTTCTGTTAAAACTCTACATGAAAATTCAAGATTCTAGTCTTGGTTGCTTTCCATTCATTGCTTAGTGCATGGTATTGCTGCCATAAAGACTTTAAAAATTAATATTTAGTCTCAGGACCTAAGAATCAGATAAATGTTTGGGGCGTGTATCTGATCTAATCCAAAATCTGTAGAAACCTATTTCATGTGATGGAAAAGTGAGGAAAAATTGCAAACGCATGCATGTTTTATTTGTCTTCCATATTGTATGTATTTGCTGCCATACATTAAATACTTGCCCGAGGCCATACAGTTTGCCAGCAGAATAGGTTGCAAATGAAATTACTTGTAAGACCTGTTCTTTTTGAGTGTGTCTCCATTGTTTGTGTGGCATAGTCCTTCTCACCTTGAAGTTCTAAATTTCTGAGGTTTTTACTTGTATTCACTTGTAATTTGCAGTCTCATTAAGCAATAATATGAGCTATATATAGCAACAACAATTTCTTTTCTCCTCCTTTCTGCAGCACTCCAAAATGTTGAAGTTTCCATAGGATGATGCATTCTTAGTTAGAATTTAAGTCTAGTGACTGGAAGTTCAAGGCTCACATCTGCTCAGAATAATATTCCTGGACTATTGCCTATTAATTATTCTCTCACAGTAGCTTTGCAAGCAAGTATCATGGGTGAAGATGATTTGCACTTCCTTGAAATTAATCTAATTAACAGATAATTTTACTATTGTACTTTCTAAAAAGATGATAAAGTTCAACAATAATGGACTCTACTATGGATTTTTCTATCTATTAATATCATTATAGATCACATTTGGTAATCAAATTAAATCATTGATAGGTATTAAAAACCTTAGATTAAATGGCATTTTTTTATCTCATTCCAGTACTGTTGTAAATGTGCTGTGTAGGAGGAGAGAATAAAATGAATCTAACCTGATTTATTCATTACAAGACAATAGCATAATTAAAAAAATCAAATTTTGCTTTCTAAGTGATGTGATTACCTTACCTGTTTTGAATCTTAGGTAGTTTGAGTAACTGGCAGATTTTGAACTGTTTTGCTTTTGATCAGATTGGTTTTGAATTTGTGCCTTAGAGGCCTACAATTTTATTATTTCTTTCAATCTGACACAATTTTTAATGGGCTTTTAGTTTATCTTATTGACCTTGTTGCTTCTTAAGAGCAGCTTTTTTTGCACTTGTGTTGGGTTTACAATGTGATTAAACCAAGGGCAAACCATTTACTTCTATATAATAGAGGAGCATCTCACCCGGGTCAGCCGCGGAGCTTGCTGTGACATGCATTTGCTGCAGGTGGTGAGGGGGTGTCTATTAAGAAGAGGTTATCTAACCGAGCTTGCATACCAGGACTGGTTGTTTAATTGTTGTATTTGGTTTCTATTTTTTCTGCATATATGAGTGGTCAAAATCGCAGATTCTCCTTTCTTCTAGCAATTTGTCCTTGATTTTTGTATAAATATAATGTAGGCAATCTATCCTATGGTCAGGGAAGACACAGAAAGCTCTAAGGTTTTTAACAAATGCAGAGCTCTCCTACAGATTTTGGTAGCCTTTGGACCACCAAAGGGAAATATTTTGGGTGTAAGATGTAGGCTGCATTACTTCTTCATTTCTGTGAGTGTCCAGTAACAAAAAGAGACAAAAGTGAAAGATGATCAGAAAATGTCTTTCTGTACTTATTGTTACTTAAACTGATTTTTATCATCCTCAGATTTATGATGCCACAAAATCTCTTTTTCCTTTCACTTTAAAGGGATCTGTTGTCTGCTGTCTCTTAGAGGTTGACAGTACGAGGCTTTTAGGAGATGACAGCAATAAAAGAAGGCAGAGGATGAAATAAAATGTGTGTAACACCAGTAGTTTACTTCATCCTTGAATGCTTTGCATGCTTTTACCGTACAGTGGACAATACTTGACATTCCTTGGTACAATCTGGGTCAAAATTTGAGTAACTGAATCATTTAGTGTGAAAATTCCTTTTAAGTCTGTTTAAAAGTATAATAAACATTCAAATGTAAAATGACCCTACTGTGGTAGGTTTTCTTTCACAGTATAACCTGTGAATGGAGTGTTTCCTTGAGATACTTCCAAAGTAATATGAGTTAAGGCTGGCATTTACGAACTGTTTTTGAATTCACATCTAGAGACTTAAAAATGGATTGAGATACTGTTTTCAGGACCCATTTCTGTAACTTCTCTGACAGAAAGGGGAGAGTGCTTTGCAAATATCTGACCCTAAACCTAACAACTCCTATTATGCTAGCTGCTGCAGCCTCTTCTCTCCTGCCTGGCATTATTGAGACCTGAGATGTTTCAAAAGTCTTTTTGTAAAAGCTTTCTGGTTTCTGGAGGTCATTTGTCTCTTAAGGTTAATACTAAAGCTACAGTTACTGAAGACTTCAAGGGTGTTCTGCAATGTAAAAAAGAAAATAAAAACCAAATCAAATAGAAAACCAAAGGAAACAAACAGTTCCTATGCTTGATATACCGGCAGATCATCAGGTGGAAGCAAATGACACAGGGCTCATTATGGGTATGCTGATGACTCACAAGATGCCCAGGAATCTAGATAAAATTGAACCATAAAATACCATTAGTTCAGAGAAGTTTTACAGCTGATACATGCACACTAGTAAGATCCTTTTTGAAATACTGAGTGCAATGTCTACAGTCACGGTAGGTGACCTGAAAGCAGAAGAGCAGGGTTTGAGAAGCTAGTGTACCAAGAGAATGCAGGACTGCCTACTGGAAGATACAAGAATTCCGATCAGCTTGCTAAAACGAATTGAGAGAAGACATATCAAAGGTAAATTTCTGAGAATGGATAGGACTAATTAGATATGTCAAATGCAGTCTATTGCTTAGATAGCTGCTTCTAGTGTACCGGCCTTTCATTTAGCTGGCAACTCAGTACCATCCAGCCACTTACTCATTCACCCACCTCTGTGGGTGAGATAAGAACAGTGGGCTGAGATAAGAGCAATTTAATAACCAAATAAAGTATAGTACAATACTACAACAATAATAATAGTAATGATAACAAAGAAAAGAAATGATAGAGGTAAAACAACAAACCCAACAAGCAGTGATGCCCAATACAATTACTCACCACCAGCAAATAATTAAGGTCATTGAAAGAGCAGGCTGAAAAAGCTGGGGCTGTCTAGCCTGGAGAAGAGAAGGCTGCTTGGAGAGCTCATAGCAGCCTTCAAG
>JBCJKH010029437.1:0-12913 GCA_039877255.1 Loriculus beryllinus | reverse complement strand
AGAAACATGCCACATGGAAAGTCTTAAGAAAAGGGGCAGGAGCTCACAAGGCCTTTGTGTGGAAGGTCCTTACCATCCCTGGCGCAAGTGCTGCTAACCCAGATAGACTATCTAAGCTCATGAAGAAAGTGCAACATTGCACAGGCTAGGACAAACAACTTTTAACACACAAATTCCTTATTATTTTTCAACGTCAAAGAGAATCAAGTCTGCTAGAAAACTGGCTTGGTTAATTAGTGGTGCCGCAAATATTAACACAAATAGTGCAGACTGTTGTAGGAATAATGCCATAGGGAAAGCGGGAGTTACTCACATAAGCTAATGTTAGCTTCATGCAAACTTCCTCCCTGGTTGTGTCTGTAGTCTGTCAAAAGAGATCATCTTTTCTAGAGGATGATTCAAAGTGGCTAATGCTTACCACTAGAGAAGCTTTTTCCCTCTCCATTAATTTTAGATGGGATTAGTCTCCCTCAGCTAACAGCAGCCCAAGTGAATAGTCCTCTAAATGTTGTCAGCAGTGTGGGAAGAAAAAAACCAACACCCCAAAATTATGTCACCTCATGTTAACAACAATTTTGTAAGAAAAAAAGCTATGATGCAATTTCTGATAAAATAAACCTGGATTTTATTCCCCCTTCTCTGATCTATGTACTCAGTGACTGCTATCCCTGAAACTGAGAGGGTGACAATAGAAACAGAATAATTTAGGTTGAAAGGAACTTTAGGAGGTATTGCTCTGACCCTTCTCCAAAGAGGGTGACCCTCAAAGTTAGATCCTAATGCAGTGAAATGAGATATTTTAGGATTATGAAGTGCATCAAGAATAGTCCACCACATCTTGAAGAGTAAATACTGGCTATCTCTATGACAGATACTTTCTTGTCAAACACACCATTAGGCCAAACACATGGACAGATGGTGCTGAAGGTACTTTTAGGAGTCGTCCTGTTCTCTCACAGAGACGTCCTGTGGCAATATGTATAATTATTTCTATTCTAAGTGGTTCCTCTATCAACCCTTATGTGAGAACATCTCTTTTCTGCTTGAATGCATCAGGAGTGGACCTCCTTTACTGTAAGAAACTGAACATGACATGGCCTGATGACAGAAGATATGCTGTCCCACAAGCAACAAAATCCTGATCTGCTAAACTTCAGCTATAAAGCCAAGGATCAGTCCCTAACTCACTCATCTCCACCATAACATTCACAGTAAATGAAGGTAGACGGGTGGAATCAGATATTTGGAAAGGCCAAAATGAAAGGGGGGGGGAAAGAAAGGAAGAAAAAAAAAGGAAATGTAAACCTATTAATTTATTATTGCTGCACTGACAGAGCTCCTTTAGTTTGGGGTAGCTTACTTTTCAAGAGTTCATTTAAAATAAGTGAGGAGAAGCAACAATAACAACAACACCATTTGAAACCTGTTTTTTTCAGCCTCTGTTTCTGCCTTTCTGTGCTTGAGTGCCTCTGCACATTTATTCCTGAGCTGAGCAATTACAACCCTGCATTTTGCCCATCTGACTTGTATTTCCCAATTTCACCTGTATTTCGTCTCTCCAAGTAGTTCTGTTATTCATGGCTGATTGCTACTCATTCCTCTGTGTATCTGACCTATCTGAATGCAGAAGATATATCCACATGAAGCAGTGGCTCTTACATCCCATCCTCTGATTACACAGCAAACCACTTTTGAAGATTAGATGGTAATGCATAAGCAATAATCCCATAAAATACAGCCCCTCATCCTACAAGCATGCTGATTAAACCCATGAGAGCTCACATGTACAAGACCTCCAACAAGCTCTTGCTTCACAAGCAATGCCATACTGTGTCTGAAGTTTCCTTCTGATTTGTAATTCCTCTTACACAGAAAATGGAGAAGCATGCAGCAGTTCTGCAATTATGTGGTAAGAATCAGCCATGTAACAATTGTACTTTAAGCCAGAAGAGTGAGTGCAATCATGAAGCAATTAGTGCAGTCGGCAGATGGTTTGCTGCTCTTTTTTTCTCGACATTGGCAGGAGAAAGTCATGACTGAATAAGGGACTGGTCTGTCAGTAGTGGTAATTCAAGTTTGTGCCCAAGGCAGAGACATGGGGGAAAGATATGTGTACAAAGGAAAGGATTTGTTGGAGCTTAATGAGTTGTTGCTCATCAGCTGAACCCCAGTCATTACAAAATTCCTACATACCCAACACCCAAGAAACTGGGACATAAAATTACTTCAGTTAACATAGATTTCCCTACCATTGAGTAAATCTGTATTCAACTACACAAAGGATGATCTGTAGTACTTATACTGACAGACTCAGTGAGCTGTGATGAGATTAAGGGATGATGCTATATGACCCATTTCCTGCTTGTTACAAATAACCAATGAAGGGCATACACTGACTATTGGGTTTGCCCTCATCAGTCCTGAGTTGGATGAACAACTTCTGAGAACCAAACAGTCCAAATACAGTGTGATTCCTTTCTCTTCACACTTGCTCTATTCAGCACCTGATTTTCCTGGTCCCACCTGCTGTATTGACAAGATGCAATTGGATGACAGCAATGATGTGACTTGCTAGGAGCCTGTGAATGTATTTTCTGTTTGATTCTCACCTCCCTCCTGGCTGTCAACAGCAAAATTAAATTACTGCAACAACGCTAACTGGTCAAAATCCAACTTACTCCTTATGGCCCTCACTGACAAAACCTTCACAACCTCTTCAATCACTGGCATCAAAGTCAGTGATATAAAAATGTAAATTCTTTGCCATGGAGATACATTCCCCTTGCTTCCTTGTGTGACTCTTAGCGTGTGCACAGTGCCTGGAATTCAAGAAGTAAATTCCCTATGTATGGCCTTAGTATGAGTCCACGAAATAGCAAACAGTAGTGTCATTTTTTCCAAACTACCCAACAAGTCCCATTGCAATTATCTAAATACCTGCAGGACCTCTCAATTACTCTGAGAAAATTCTGCCTTTGGATATACAAGCATGAAACCAATGGGAGTCATTTACATTTAGCCACAGGCTGAACTTGACCCTTAGTTCAAGTTACATTTAATTTAGCCCAAGCTGATTGATACACTGCCTGCTAGTTACCCTCTATGGTTCTTGACCAAAGCTTATTCAAGTCAGAAAATGTACCCGTTAGGATTTAAAGTAGAAACCAGGCCTGTGACTCATACCCATACAGAGTATTTTTTAAAGTCTATTTTAGAGTTAATTGCTACAGATCTACAGACTGTGTGCTACATGATTTTTCTCCTGCAACTACAGTAATGAGTTGTTTTTTAGGATTCTATAGAAGAGTGGGAGTTTCCTATGGAATAGTGACTATACATGTGCTGTTAGCCATCTACCATAAATTAGATGAGCTTTAGCTGTATGGACTCTAATTCAAAATTATTTCCTGAGTGCTGAATACACCAACAGCTGAAATTTATTTTCTACTATATCCTACTTTCATTTGACAAATTTGCCACTGAAAGTTTAATTGATCTTCATGTAATAAATTTCCTAATACGCAACAACTTTCATTCCAATGGGTCGTAAAAGACAGCAGTGACCAGATTCTGTTCAGCTTCATATAAGCCCAGAGAATTCAACAGCCACAAGGGAAATGAAACATTTTGACCTCTTCTAATTACATACTAAACATCCAGAACTTCAATCTGCACCTTCCTCTGAACAGTTTACAATGTATCTTATAAAAAAACCACAAAATACTCTGAGAGGGGTGAATGAAAAACATTACATGCAATTGACCCTGCAAGAAGAATTAGGCAAGCATTTCTCATAGTTGGGAAGGTTATTAAGCTAGAGTCCTGGAAGGATACTGTTTTTGAGTTTGAAACACAGGCTTAACTTCTATTCCAAAAATTCCCGTAAGACCATTTTTTGACCTTACATACTTATTTAGCTTTACTTTTGCCTTTATTTTCTCAGGCTTACAGTAATAGTAAAAAAAAAAAAAAAAAGCCTAAAGTAGGCTAGAAGAAAATTAGTTGTTTAATGTTTGTAAAATGAACTCATATACACAGACAAAAAACATCATTGAATTCAAACATTAATGTTGATATTTACATTAATGTATAACCTGAGCAATTCAGCCGTTACTTTGATTACTGATTCAGAATCTCATAGATTCATCATATATAAAACAAAAAGAGACACTAAACTCCTTTGTATACAGGAGTATAATATACTAGATGCTAAGATACTTCACTTTTACCCCTGTTGGGAAATCAAGGAATTGTTTTGGTGTTTTTCATTATACTCAAAATATCAAAATGCCAGTAAATCTGCCATTTCTCAAAACAGTTAGCTCCAATGGCTAGTTACTTCACAGCTGAGTTTATCTACCATTGACTTCTAGCCATCAGTTCTTGTTAGAAGGACTTTTTTTTTACTAGCTCAAAATGGCTACTCCTATGTTTTGTCTTCCCCTATGGAGATATTTATGCACAACAACATAGTTCCCCTTCCATCTGCTTTTTCTTGAAATAAACAGATTGAGCTCTATAAAGTCCTTCACTGGAAGATGACTGATTTGTGAGTATTGATGTTCCTGATTTTCAGAAAGTTCTAACAATGTGGTCTCTTACAATGGAGTCCTGTTTTATTGTCTCAAGTTGGGCAGCAAAAAATCAAGGCAGATCTCACAGCGTATTTATTTGGCTGATGGATTACCTGTACTGAAGGAACTAGACTTCAAAGAAAATTGATTCACTGCTACTTTTCTCTTAGAAATCAAAGGCTACTTGAAAATATGCCAGCCAGATAGGAACAAGAAGTGTCTCATACTGTTCTTGCAGCTGGTGCTAGGCTAGAGAAAGAGAATTGTTAAGAAAGAGGACAAAAAGCCTCATTAGAGGTTATTATTCCTATAATGAAGGATCCTAGCTGTCTTCTCTGCCCAATGCCTGTCAGACGGTATTGCCAAAGGACTGACGAATAAACGCAGACTGACAGACCCACATATAGGGCTAGGCCCCAAGAATACAGTAGTTGTTCATGTCCTTTACTTTGCCCTTTACACTGAGGCTTACTCTATGTTTCCTGCTTGGAAATACCAGTTCAGTATTTCCAAAGACTACCCTGGTATCACCCCAAAGACTTTCCTGAATGCTCTGCAGATGTTATATAGAGAGGTGGGAAAATCCTAGGTTCTTACTAAGCAAAACAAAACAAAATGCTACCAAAGATTCTTACCTTCTGATCTTGACTGTATGCTAAGATCCAATCTTCTTTCTTGGGGTGGAAGAGCAGGCTGTTGATGTAGAAGTTCAGACGGTATTTTTGATAGGTGGCCCCTTCATCAGAACTGATTAATAAGCTGCTCTCAACTTCTGGATCAGTCAGCAGCATAATCTATATGGCAGGGAAAGATGAAAATACAGTGGTGAAGAGACATCAGATGGAAAAATAAGCAGCTAGGAACTGCAGGTAAGCTTATTAAATACATCTATTTCAAAGTGTTTGAATGTAATGTCAAAACTAAACATAGCCAATCTTTCAGTAAGGAAAACAAATACATTTCAGCTATGTATATAAGCACATAACGTATGATCAAATAGGCAAAATGACTTTACCAGTAGTTAAACAGACTTAATGAAGCTATGCTTAGGTTATACAAAAAAATCAAACCTGAAATTCACCAGAGTGCAAACATACTGAATTACCAGACAGCCACAGTGGGCTGCTAGTGACTTCATGAATAATCTATTGGAGGAGTAGACAAAAATTTAGGTGTTAAGGAAAAAAGAGACAGAGGAAGAGGACAGAGATACACGTACAGAATGATCACTAATGATAAGGTTTGTTAGACTCTGGCAGAATTTAAAGAAATATGACAGTTTCATTGCCTGGAAGGTTATAACCTGGCTGTCTGCAAAAAGCCATCTTGCTTTGGCAGGAGAACACATTTGATAACATGCTGGGTTCTTTCCATCTCCAGTTTCTGTGATGCTGTGAATTATAGACTTGGTAGTGTATCAAAAATAATCTCCACACAGGAAAGTTGTTTTCTAGCTTTGTCCAAGAATGTTAGTTTAGGAGTGGCAGAAGAGATATATCTTGCAGTTGTAGTAGCTACTTCTCCCCATTAACTATGGTATTAATTAGGCTGCATTGCTGATGAATCAGAGAGAATGATGAGATACTCCTCTCATGTGTCTCTGCATGAGAAAATATATAGGTTTGAGCAGTAAAAAGAGATCATTCCAGTATTTCAGCAAGCAACAGACTAATACCCTTAAGGAATGGGAATGAGGTACTATGAATGACAAACATGAAGAGGTCTGAAGAATATTTGCCTGGGAAGGTATTAAAGCCTTGAATTATTAGCTTTGGGGTGGTTTGTTTGTTTGTTTGCTTCAAGTATTGGTGCTGCTGTTGCTTTGCAAATGGCAAACACCAAGATGTTCTTAGGCAAGCCTGAAATGATGGGATCCCCACCTGGCATTTCCCAGAGCAAATTCTTATCTGGGTTTGGGTGCTGCAAAAATCAGGTGCTTCATTTTCTTCTCTTTCATTTCGGCAGGCAGAGTTAGACACAACTCATTACCTATGAAGTACAGGGAGCCATAAGTCTTGGTAGACACCAGATACTAAAGAACTATTTGTATGTGAATGCGTAAATACACATACAATCTACACAGGAAATGTCCTTCATTATTGGGTAACTGCCAGAGGTTTTATCTATCTCTGGAAAAAGCCTTGGCAGCATATAAAAACCATTGGTAACAATTTGGCCTGTGATTTGGAAGTTTGGTGTTCTTCATAAACCTGTTATATCGTCATACTGTATCTTGAGTGTAAAATAGGGCAATGTTTGGAATGTAGCATAAAGGTACAGTCTCCTTATTTCGAAATCTTGTGAAGAAAACATGCATTATTAAACATTCTTATTTCCATTTAACACTTCCAAATATATCAAGCATATCACTAATGTGGCATCTAAACTGAAGACTGCATGATAGAAACTACACAGAAAGCATCAATAATCAAAACGTCAATATATAGATCATCTACTGTCACTAAGTAGCCTATCTAGCTTCTGAAGCCAAAAATTTACTGTGATGCTTCATCAGTTGGTTCTTGTTTTTTACCAGACTGATTTCTGGGACAATGTTCCTGTGGTTAACATTTATTGATCCAGTACAATGACTCAAGCATTATGATTTTCTTATTTTTATGACTTCCTTCTTGAGTGGATTTTGTTTATGTTGGTATTTGAAAATATCACAGCACAGCATTAATTTGGACTACAACAACTGGAGCAGAAATAAGCACAAATCAGTGAGCTTGATCCAAGCTCCCTCAAGTTAGTAAGTGTCTTGTCATTGACTTTGCATTGTGCCTCTAAGGCAAGTTGTTAATCAAGATCCACTCTAGTGTCATGTATTCCCTTCTACCTGCATAAGGAACTCATCTGACCTCATCACTGTCAGATCCAAGCACATCACTAACTTAGCACTTTTTCTGTCAGGCCACTCCTCTGAAGTCTGCAAGTGCTCTTATCTCCATTTCTTAGAAAGGGAATTGAGGAACAAGCTGTTGAGGCACTGAAGCACCTAATTCCTCATTCAATCAATAAAATTTAAGTGCCTGAACAGACTTGCCAGCACTGCTGGCTTTGGCTTTAATCTGCTAACTACTGCCCTAGTCTATTACTACTGTTTTTTCAGGTGTCTACCAGATACCTGACCTTTTCAGGTCTCCAGAAGTCTTAGCTGTTGCATTGTAATAGCCAGCTATTTTGTACATACAAAGTGTTCCAGGACACATGAGTTTTGCTATATATGACAATAGCAAAAGTGTTTTAGATGTCACGAAACTCTGCAGAACTGCCACAGATTTATGCAAGAGCATACAGAGAGTGGAGACAGGAGAGGGAGTTGACAGATGAATCTAGCAACTAGTCAGCTGTTAACTGGAAGATCAACTTTCAGTGCTTAAGACATCATTATCTGCTTCATTGTTGTCCCCTGTATTGCCAATTACTTTGCACAGATGCCGTAAAAGAAACAAGCTACAGTTGACTAAACAGTCACTACTCACATCATACTCAAAGCACTATGCTTCTTACAAGATAAGAAAAGCAATTTAATTACAACATTTTTTCTTGTAAGCAATCAGAGCTACAAGCCCAAAAGATAGCATTCCCACCACTATTGGACAGTTTAGTTCAGAGTATCAGGTTAGTGCTACTCTAAAGTCAGACCCTCTGCCTCCAAAATGCCCATACTGCAGATAAGGTGTCATTTCAACATCAACCATTTCTTTCTACAAGCCTGGTTCCATTGAACTGCACTATGCGGTAACGCAGTTGAAGCCACATTAGCTTAGTTTTGTTGCCTAAGTTGCCCTGAAGCATCAATGAGTAAGGAGGGAAAGTACAATGGCATTAATCTTTGTTGTTGTTGCAGCATATGAAATACAGAATAAGTAAATTTTGGAATATTCTTTGCAATAAAAGAAGCCAATTTCTGCTTTCAAGTAGTCTATTGCCCACTGACTTGATACAGTTGCCTATACAGAAAAAAAAAAAAAGTGGACACACACACACATTAAACAAGAAAAGCATGGGAAAGAAAACCAGCAACAATAACAAAGTGAATCTGATGGCAGATTGCCCGTGACAGTTATGTGGATATTTGCTGTCCTCACAAAAATACCCTAGGAACACTTCAAAAGAGAATTTTGATTTTGCTTCCACAGATTGTGATCCTTAACAAGTGCCCTGAATATTACATCCAGAGTCTTAAGAGAAGTCCAGAACTGCTCTCAATTTTTATTTTAGCTCTTCATATCTCCGCTTGGACCAACTTTTCTCTAATATTTTGTAGGAAAGAGCCTAGTAGCAGCAAAATAAGATAGTATGAAAATATTACAAACTTATTTCATAGATTCATCCAGGTCTAGTGGAAGATGTCCCTGCACGCAGCAACAGGGTTGGAAATAAATGATCTTTAACATCTCTTCCAACCCAAACCATTCTATGAGTCTGTGATTGACATACGCTTTAATTTAATTCTGATGTATCAACAGATCTGAGTTGTATCACCTGACCAGAAACAGAGATGAAATGCAAATAGGTTCAAATCTCCTGAAAGAACCTTCACCTTCCTCAACTATTACCTGCTTCTTAAACAGACCAAACACTGGTGACCCACATGAAATAAATAACATTTCTCACAGGAAAATGTAAGTGAAGTACAGAAAAAGAGGAAATAAACAAGGAAGAACAAAAATGTCCTACTCTTCACAAAAGCAGTGCACTCCCTACTTAAATACTGTAAATAGCTGCATTTTTCCAGCTTCTCTAGGGTTTGGTATTTTCTAATATGGTAACTGATTGCAAAAGCACCAGTGCTATGGAGTTCCAGCATAATGAAATGTAATTTCTGCCACTTTGCATATCACTTCTGAATTTAGATTGCCATTTGCAAGGCATAAAGATCGTGTAAAGAGAGAACCTGATTCTCCAGACTGAGGAATTCATACACGCATGACAAAGCAACATACCCTGCTTTTAACTAATCAACCTAGTTCATTGCTTAAGCTTTTTAAGATCTAGAATAAGAAATAAAATGAAGCAAGCCAAATAAAGGAACTACTTTGTACATGGCATTCTGAAATGAATGCAATACTACTTTATAGATAGTTAGAGGAACAAAATTACCATAAAGAAACAACTTGAGCATTTATTTGGATAATTAACAGAGAAAGAGGACACCGAAGCCTTACAAAGTTTAATAAGCTTTACTCATGGGCTAGCATCAGCTGCTGTAGAACTGCATTCATGAGTAATGCCACCACAATCTGGCTCAAGTCTTTGCTTTAAATAAATTGGCTAACAGCATTAGCACCGAGATAAAAAC
The DNA here is from genome assembly GCA_039877255.1 of Loriculus beryllinus. NCBI lineage: Eukaryota > Metazoa > Chordata > Aves > Psittaciformes > Psittacidae > Loriculus > Loriculus beryllinus. Next base: position 3,031 of record JBCJKH010029437.1, on the reverse strand, counting down.
ATTAAATGAACTAGAGCTGACCATTTTTAAGCTGTCTCTATCGCCAACTAAAGACAAGGTTAGTTGCCGAGCAATTTCATTAAGATCCCATTAATATAATACACTAATAATTCAATCAAGGCACTGTAAAGTGTTTTATTGCCAGAAGTTCTTGTTAACTTAGCACAGTAATTTTTGTAGGGAAAGAAAAGGCTTCAGTGACAATTACACTTGCAACACTGAAGGAAAAAAAAAGATGTTGCCTTTGAATGATGACCTGGTTTGGAATGGTCTCAGAATGACCACTTCTATACAAGGAAAAGGTCTGTGGACAAGTGATTTTGCAGTTAACTCAGCGACTTTGGAGTAAAAAGGTTCTTACTCATACAAACACACATAACCCAAACTCATCAAATCAGTCTGCAATTTGCTGGCATGGAAGGCAATATATTCCAAGTCTCACCCAAATAAAACCATACACATGATTACTAGACAGTGCAATTCAGGTTCAGACTCAGTCCAGATCTGGACAGTGGAAACTCTAGCATCATTTCCCAAAAGAACCCACAGGAGGATCCATATAGGATACCACTGTCTTCCTTAAATCTTGTTTGTTTAAAGGTAAGAGAACTCGTGGTGAAAGGTTCAGCTGGTGAAGTAATCTTGTTTGCACACATGAAAGATTTAGTGCCCACTGAGTGATAAAACAACTTCTTGTCAGCAGAATGCTAGATGGCAAAGGACTATCTTTTGAGAAAGATTTATCTTTAAAGAGAGAAAAATTATCAGCTGCCAATATTTTTGAAAGCTGGGACTGTACAGTGTTCCTAATGGAAGAATTGTTGAAAATTGCATCTGGCATCTTGATAAATGTGGTTTGAAAAGAAAAGCTGGCTAATGACTTGAAAAAAGAATCCATTTACCTGTTCTGCATTATGAAAGAAGTTAATTAGAGGCCAAACATGACCACAAAAGAAAACAGCTAATGAATGTTCTAATTTTTATTATTTGTGGGAATCATATGGGATGAGACAATGTATGCATCAACAACTTATAAAAATAAAAGAAACACTGTGTAACTCCCCCTTAACCAAGTTTCAGACAGAGACATAAACAGGCACTTCCAAAAATATGCTGATTGCCTCTTCAGTTATACAGAATAAACCCATTATTTAGGGAAAGTCCAAAACAATCTCAAAAGGAAGAGGAGAAATTCTGGAAGAAGTTTTTACCTTAAGGATATGTCTGCCACCTTGAAACTAAGATGCCATAGGCAGAAAATGGCTTGCATTTACATATGGAAGTTCTCACAGAATACATAAGATGCCATAGAGTCAGAGAATGGTTTGTGTTGGAAGGGACCTTAAAGCTCTTCCAGTTCCAACTGCCTGCCAGTCAGTGGAAATCTTCCACTGGGTTGCCCAAGGCCCTGTTCAACCTGGCCTTGAGCACTTCCAAGAAAAGGGACAGCCACAACTTCTTGGCACAACCTGTGCCAGTGCCCCACCTCCCTCACAGTAAAGAATTTTTTTCATAATATCTGATCTAAATCTAGCCTCTTTCAGTTTCAAGCCATTCCACCTTGTTCAATCACTACATGACCTTAAATAAAGTCTCTCTGTAGCTTTCTTGTAGCCCCCCTTAAGGTACAGGAAGGCTGCTATAAGGTCTCCTAAGAGGCTTTTCCAGGTCACCTTTCCTTCTCCACACCAGTAACTCTTCTGCACAGTGTCTTGTTTAAAGGTTTTAACTACTAACAGTATGAGTGATTTTAATCATTTTTACAGCATATGCTTAAACGGCTAAGCAAAGAGCATTGAAAAGCCACTGAACCCCACCACATACATATGCTAACCAGAAAAAAAAAAAACCAACAAGCAAACAAGACATTTCATCTGTTTTTAAAGACTATTCCTCATCAAATGGAAAACCCCACCAGCTGTCCTAGCAAACACACCTACTACAATTACATTCTTAGAAACTAGAGCAGTGCTGTTTGCCTATGCACTGAATAAGAGCATCAATTGGCTGTCTTGGCTAAACATGAAGTCTTCCTTCTGTTACAAGATTTAAGAAACATTGCCTCAAACATTTATATTATAAACTGTCCAATTCTCTGCTTTTTGTCTCCTGCCCATTTTTGGTTGAGCACAATATTTGGAGTCCTATCCAGATTTCTTTTTTTTTAATGGACTTGTTTTAAAAATTGGTAAAAAGTTACTGATTAACAAGTGTGAACTATAAAAAAATATATCTGGTTGTTACAGGTGAACAAGGTTGTTACAGGTCATTGCAGCTCACTGCTCCTTCTCATATTGACTGAAATATTTTTTTATTTTTATTAATGTTATTGTTTATTAATATTTTCTAATAAAAGAAAAATGCTTTAATTCTCTCAATATCTAAACATTCAAGTTGAACAAAAAATTTTTTGTATGTGTTTAGCACAATTCCAGGATTACAACTATTGCTATGATTTTCAGCGATAATTATACCCTTACTAGTCAGCTGACATTTCAGTGTTTCTTTTTCAAGATGGTACAAAACAATAGATTTTCATTAATACACGACTTTTGTCTGAACGCCAGTGAAAAAATACTAGTGACTTTATCTTGAACATAGCAAACACAAATCAGCGTGTTGTATTAACTGTATTAATTAACAACTACCACTATTGTTGCTCAGTTTTCTCTACTTAGACTAATCCTAGCTTAATGTGGTTTCTCCACATTATCTGAATTTTAATATTGCCGAAGTCACAGGTATAGGTTTGGGTCAATGCACTTTAGACTCATGGAAAGGAAATATGAAGCTGAGACATCTGTGTGGATGTGATTAAGTTGTTCTTTTCGCTAATATGAATACAGATATAAAGAAACCAGAGATGTTGGGGGAGAAGATGTCTCCTAAGAAAACGCACTATATAATAACCACTCCTTACTCTAAACTTCAGTTCTGAAAACATCCAAGTACCAGATGGAATGGGACTGATCCTGTTTCTACCAAAATCCAAAAGAGGGCAGTGCACCCACACACAGCCTGGTTCATAGAT